>QEPC01013929.1:2079214-2126734 GCA_003113815.1 Sphenodon punctatus | reverse complement strand
TGAGGACCACCACATGCACAAAGTTTGAAGAAGATCCATCAGGAAAATAAAATGTTATGACTGTTTTAATGTTAATTGGTTGTGGTCAAAATGCACAGCATTCTCACGATTTTGATTCATTAATATCTCCTCCCCCTGGATGAGTTGAGCCCCCAAACTTCACATGAGATGAATAACAACAGCTTCTGAAATATGATACTGATTGGTGCAGCCAAATCCGAGATATTAATTATTAAAACATTAGTTCTGCAGCCTTGCACATACGCACTTGAGCTCCTCTCCCCTGTCAGAGAGTCGGGGAAGCGGAAATCTGTAAACACTGACTATTGTAGTCGCCCCCTGGCTTGTGCACTGTGCTGGAAGGCAAGCACACCTGCCCCCACCCCCCAGGCAAAGTGGAGTCAGCACAGCTTGCTGGGGCCGGAGCCGGCACAGCCACGGCTAGCTGGGGCCCCTCAGTTGCATGGCTGGGTAGCAGGCTGCAGCCAGCCTCTCCCCCAATAAGTTGTTCTGCCTCCCCTCCCTGGCTCCTGTCCCCATCCCTCACCTTCCTTTCCCTCCTAGTAGTGCTTCAGCAGCAGCAGCGGGATCAAGGCTGTTGGTTTACAAACAGCTCCTCCCCACGTGCTGATCAGAAGGTTGCTGCCTTGTAAAGAAGGTTCTTCGAGATGGCTCCAAACATTCTCACAACTGGGTTGTGCATTCTCACCCTATTCAAATAATAGACTGCATGATGGTCTCGAGCTCCTCTAGTATAAAAAGCACTGACTCGCCCCCTCAGAATGACAGTTCCTTTCAACCCTTTCTAGAAATATAAGGAAAAAATTGGGCTGGAAGGGTGGGTGTTGTGAGAATGTTTGGAACCATCTCAAAGAACCTTGTTTACAAGGTAGCAACCTTCTGTTCTTCTTCGAGTGGCTCCTCACATGCTGTTTTTACATGGCTCCGCCAGGTGGGGGGGTCCGTGGGCACGTCAGTGCATGGACGGGGCATGCACACGACTGCACACGCATCCCCACTCACCTCCCACTCATCCACACCCACGGAGTAACCGCCGTTTCCCCCGGTTGCTCTGTGCATGGGGACGAGTGGGGGGTGAGTGGGGATGCGTGTTAGGCAGGTGCACATGCACCCCCACTCACCATGGATGTGTGCACTGCATCGTTCACACAGGGCTCCCCCACCCATGAACACACAGAAATCTGCGTGTTCATGGGTGGGAGAGGCCCATGTATAAAGGGCCACATTTTCACAACTGTCTTACTTATACTATCTTTTATTCATTTTAATCAATCTAACCTTTCACATTTTTCCATTATTAAACTTTAACTTATTATCATAATTCAAAAAGGAACAATTTTTTCAGAGTACATTAAGTCTGTTATTTACATGTATACAAATTGTATACAGTTCATACAATGAAGTTAAGAATGTGAGTGTAGATAACATTATACAATTAATTCTACAGAATGAAGTTCTGTAGAAACAGATTTAATGCACTCTGAAAAAATTGTTCCTTGTTGAATTATGATAATAAATTAAATTTTAATAATGGAAAATTTTGAAAGTTTAGTTATTGATTAAAATGAATACAAGTATGTATGGTAAGGAATTAAGTACATATATTACATGTATGTTGATGTCCTAAAATATTAAATATTGCTCAAATTCTGAAATAATTTCTATGGTTTTTGGCGTTTATGTTTTGTTGCAATCTATGGAGTGGATGCTTTTTTGAATTGTAATTGTACTCAGTTTGTGGGGTTTTTTTGTATTTTAAGAAAACTCTTGTGCATTTAAGGTTTTTTTAAACGGTTAAGTTTTTTGTTTTGGTTAATCAATAGTAATAAAACCAACACTCATAAGACAATAAATAGGTATCCCAAGAATAAATCCCACCCTCCTCATTACCCTACCTGCACACACCCACACCCTCTCCCTCGCCAAATGCTCGGCAGAAAAGCCAGATCTTACACTGTCTTTGGAAGGAGGGAAGATCCAGGGACAGTCAAACCTCCATTGGTAGGGAGTTCCACAGTCTTGAGGCGGCCACTGAGAACGCCTTCTCCATTGTTCCCATCTGATAGACACAGGGGACTTTGAGAGGGGTGCCCTTTGACGACCACAGGGGCCGATCCAGAACCCAAGGAGTGAGACGGTTCCACAGATAAGTAGGACCCAAGCTGTTTAGGGCTTTGTCATGGGGGAGGGGGAGAAATGGAGGGGAGACCCGGGGAAGGGAACGAGTCTCCTCACCCTCACACACTCAGGGCCAATCTTGGGGTCCCGTCCTGTTGATACCGGAGGTATAAAAATGCCCGTCAGGGTAGTGTTTTGGCCTATAGATCCACAAGGGATTGGGCCTACTTCATCATAGGGCACAGGACGGACTCCAAGATACTCTGTGGCCCAACCAAGCACCACACTATCACACCACCGGGGGGGGAGGGGGAGGGCACAATACAAGGGGAAGTCCTCCGTGTCAGGGCAAGGATTTCCCAAACTGGAGAAGGCATAGGGGTTTCTCACGCTGAAAAGGGAGGAGAGCGAGGATACCCAGAACGGTGGGTGGTGGTGGTAAAGGGGTGTGTGTACACACAGCCTTCACGCACCCACACACTCAGTCACTCACACGTAGGTAGGATGGGAATGGGAACAAGAGAACACAGCAGCCAAGTTAGGAAATCACAAGCACAAGCAAGAAGTATACTCAACGTTCAGGGGCCAGTCTCTCAGGAATCTCCGTTCACCAGCGCCGTACTGTCAATGACTCCGGGTTTTATCCTCAGAACCCCGCCCCTCTTGTGCCTTCAAGCTTGCTGAGCAGCGCAGCGCAGGCTGTTGCGTCGCAGCACTGGGTGGAGCTGGGGCATCAGGGGTTGGGGCTGCATCCAGCACGCTAGCCACTGTGGGCTGGGCTGGCATCTGGCAGCGCATATTGTTTGCGTCGTGTGGGGAGGTTGGGATTCCGTTTTTGGTGCTGCTGTCAGCACCCCCCATCGGGGATCCTTGTTGGGCATTGGCGGTGTCTTCCCCGTATCCCCCTGACAGGCTTTAAAGGTCAATACCAACACCTTGAATTGAGACTGGAAGAGTATAGGCAGCCAGTGCAATGAATGGAGCACCGGTGTTATATGCTCACAGTGATCCATCCTCATAAGGAGGCAAGCTGCCATGTTCTGTTCTGCACCAGTTGCAGTCTCTGGACCATCACCAAGGGTAGCCCCAGGTAGAGTGCATTGCAGTAGTCTAATCTCAAGGTGATGAAGGCATTGATGATGGTGGCAAGGTCGGAGCCTGAGATATACAGCCAAAGCTGTCACACAAGATGTAACTGGCAAAAAGCGCTCCTTGCCACAGCCACCACCTGGGCATCCAGGTGAAGCTGTGTATCAAGGAGCACCCCCAGACTCCAAACCTGAGAGACCAAGGATGGGTGGACCCCATCAATGATGAGGACCTCTCCCACTCCCGGTCCCCCAGTCCCACCCACCAGCATCACCTCTGTCTTGTCAGGATCCAACTTCAGATGGGTCACCTCACCCAGTCCCCCACAGCCACCAAACACCGAGTAAGCACTGAAACTGCTGGGTCTGGATCAGATGAAAATGAGAAGTAGAGGTGAGTGTCATCAGCATACTGACCCATGAACCACGGGTTCCTGCGCCATTGATGCCTAAGAAATGGACACTTGGGAGCTGTTTTGTCGATGGCGTCAGACAGCAAGGTGTTCCAAAAAGCCACAAAGTCATCGAGAGAACAGTTTTTGAGGTCAGAGGGTAACCTCCCAAGAGCATTCCAGAACCTCCCCGGTTCCATAAATCTCTGGGGGCAAACCAACCGAATAGGTTCCACACCCTTCCGCGGACAGACATACGCTGGGAGACAGGCTTGCAGGAGGTAATGATCTGTCGATGACAAGGGGACCAACAACACATCCCCCACCAATGGAGCCCTGCCTGAGGGCCGGTGCAGAATACTAGATCCAGAGTATGCCCCCCTCTTGTGTCAAGCTGCTCACCACCTGAGACAGGCCAATGGTTGCCATGGCAGCCATGAACTCATGCTCTGCACCATAAAGGTTGGCATTGGTGTGAATGTTGAAGTCCCCCAAGACTATTAGCCTAGGGCTAGCAAGATCACCTCCGACACCAGATCCACTAGAGCATGTAGAGATGCTGCCGTGCAGGTGGGTGCATGATACACTAGCAGCAACCTCTATCTGTCTCCAAGCAAATCAAACACAAGATGAAGGCCTTCTATACCAGATGGAGTGTATCGGATACCTCCTAATGGACCATGGGTGTTTTCAGATGTGACGGGGCGGCTTCACCCCGTCACGGAAACAACCCTGAGATTCCCCGCCGGGATCAGTCTGGCACGGCCAACAGATGTGCCAGCTGATCCCGGTGGGGAATCAGGGAGGGGGCGGGGCTGTGTGGTGCAAAGTGCGGCCGCACGGCCCCGCCCCCCCACGCTCCCCCGCCGCCCACCCTCTGGGGAGATGGCCGGGCTCTGCGGCCAATGCGGCTGCGGTGCCCGCCCGATTTGACCACGGCCCGGAATCCCACCGGGGATTCCGGGCCGTGGTCACCGGCCAGACGTGACTTTTTGTTGGTTCCCACCAGGGATCTCTTTGATCACGCTTTCGGGGATTGTCCGGCGGGGAGCCCCGGAAGCGTGGTTGAAATTGACCCCATGTGGGAATTGACAGTGGCAAACATCTGGCGGCCACCTAACAGACGTTCAGGGCGCTTTGACCCCATGTGGGTATCGACGGGGGTTCACTGTGATCTCGTAACGTCTGAAAATACCCCATGTCTCCCTGAAAACAATGGTTACACTGCCTCCTTGTCCCTCCAGCTGAGGTTGATGATACCTGACTGGAACAAGGTCAGTCAAGACTGGCCCTGACTCAGTGTCCAGCCAGGTTCCTGTAATGCACACGAGGTTGACTGCCCTTTTCCTCCTCTTGTTGGTGTTGTCTTGCCTTGTGTGTCTGTGTTTATTGTGTATTTGTCTCCTCCCCACACCCTCTACTCTTACATCTCTAGTTGCATTCTGCTCTTTGTTTGGTCTCCCTTGGCCTTGCCTCCTTCAGTTCGTGTTCCACTTGTCCCGTGTTTTCCCCCTCCCCCCTTCATCTCTCAGTGGATGTCTTGATAGCCTCGCGTGTCCTTCCTACAGTTTGTGTTTACTCCCCCAGTCCCATGCCTTGTCCTCTTGCCCACCTCTCACCTTGCTCAGCCCTGTGGTCCTGCCCTCCTGTACCTAGTCTTCTGCTATCCTATACTCTTCTGGTTCCCAGCTGCCAGATCCCCAGCTCTGGTTTCTCGTTCCCTTTCCTTGACCTCGATGATGAACCATAAGCTCTCTTAGGCTGGATTCCCCAGCTCTTCTGCTGAGCATCAAGTCTCCTTGGTATCTGAGAATGACTGAGTGGTTTCCTTTACTTGTTACCTTTCCTATCCTTTGCAAGGGCTGAGGGCACTCTCTCAAGATATGAGGCACCTCTCTTCTTAAGTCCCTGCCCAGCCCAGAACTAACTGTGGCATCTTGGGATTGAAAAAAGCAGCAGCCCACCCACCCATCCTGTTGGACTTGACATTGCAAGTTCAAACCTGCAAGTTGGCAACTCTACAAGTTGCCATATTGGTACTGGAAAGGAATTTTCTCCGTATTCCACAATTGGTTGCAACGCTTGTGGAGTTTTTCACCTTTATTACAGTGCCTAAGCAAATTATGTTGCTGTTTTTGGCATCTGACACAGTGGTATGCTGAGTTGGTGTTCTTTTTTCTGTAGCACTTGTGGTGGGTTCACTTCATAATTAATAATGAATTGGTCCAGGATATCATCACTGTTAGTCATCCCCTTGAGATAAGGTAAAGGACTCAGTGGACTCAGGCAGTCCCTTAGCATCACACCCCCAGAGAGGGAAGTGTCCAACACACTTATTTTGGCTGCGTGACCAGATAGTGGTGAGGTACACTCCTCTCTCCCCTCTTTGCCCATAGGGGTGGGGAAGTGGCCAAGACAGGCAGCATAGGCCTGCCTGGCCAGTGGGAATGGGTTCCCCTTCCCTTGTTTGTTCTGGGTTGGGTTATCCCCGGGCAACTTCAATAGGAGTTCTGCTCTGTTTGCTTTGTCTGGATACCTATGTTAAGTAATAAAAGGTGCTGCCAAGTTTATCCAAGAAAATGTGCCTTCTCTTGCTGGTGGGGACACAATGGCAGTTGTGTTCCACAAGTGGGCGTGCACCTAGCCATTTGATTTCCAACATACCTGTACACATATTTCCAGTCAGGTGCCCACGCACGGCATCCTGTTATGAAACGCAGGGAACACCATGTGGACTAATGCACGCCCACATGTTGGTGTGCTGTTTGCTGGGGGTTAGCGTCAGCCAGGAAGGGGACTGGAGTGGCTGCCAGCATGGAGTTGAGTGTGCGTGCTCCACTCACCCACATCCCATTTGTTAGGTTTCAGTACTCACAGCTCATAAACAGGGCTATCGTGCCATTTGTTATCACTCTAAGAAAGCCTCATGTTTAAGCAATTTAGCCTTGAAATGTACTTACAAAAATGATCCACTATTTAGTATTGTGCAGGAGTCGTTTTCTGTTTTTTATCTCCAGGTTTCTTAATGGAAAGCAACAGGAGACCAGTAGGTTCTGACAGAAATTCAGTGATAAAACTCAGAAAGAGTTAAGCAGCACAGCTTCCCGGATACACTCCAAAAGATATTTAATAGGCTTTGTCATAATCCATATGTTATCCTAAAATAAAATTAAAAAAAGAATAAAAAACAGATGCTTTACAATAAATCCTAACTACAATTTGAGTTAATTTTAAACGGATGTAATGTTAGTCAGTTTTCATTTTAACTGACAGGGGATATCTATACCAGAGTAAGTATGCATTGTAAAAACAGATGAGAAACCATAAAATGTTTTCCCCTTCTTTCATACAAATATTTCTTTTTAAAATTGAGGTGAATGTTCAATAGTAGAGTAAGGGTTCCAGCAAAGAAAGGCATAATAATTATTGCCACACTGTGATATTTCCATAGCACCTTACTTTTCAACTCTGTTGCTGGTCCCGGTGGGATATTTTCCCGTAGCGTTGGCAACTGGAGGGCAATGCTAGTTCTGCTCTTGCTGGCACTCTGAATCAACTTCCTGAAGGTGGGGTTGGCTATGTGGCCATGCATTTTGCATGATGCCTGCAGACTGGGGCCGCAAGCATCAAAAAACAAGGGCAAGCAATAGGAAGGGCTCCAGTTCCCCCTTAAATTTATAGGACTGCCTATGTGGAACTCTAGGTGACTGACAATTAAAATGCCATCTTATGCCCATTATTTTAAAATGATATAAACTAATCTAAAATCATACACACAGTAAAAGAAGCAACCAGAAGGCAATCCAATACCAATGCCCTTCACTCCAACAATTCCAGTTGTGCCCTACCTTCATATCCCATCCTAACTATCTCAGACAGGAGACGTGCCATTTATGAACAATTAGTTCTATGCAGTGGGCACCTGAACTAATGAAACCTGGTTTATTATAGTGGAAGGACAATGCTCAGTGTAAATCCGATGAATTTTTTTGGCTGCAAAAGAAGCCATATCTTCTTCCTGAGACACTTATTTTACTAACGTTTGAGTCCCTACTTGCCTCTTCCTCCACCAAAATTTGGCCAAAACCTGCTTTTGGAACAAATAGTTATTAAATACACATGTGCACACACACAGTATGATTGCACAAAACTTCTTTCCATAGAAAATCTGGCTAAAAATGTGTTTCATCATAAGAACATAAGAAGTGCCATACTGGGTCAGACCAATGGTCCATCTAGCCCAGCATCCTGTCTCTGGCAAGTCATGTTCCCTGATCCTGTCTGGCTAATAGCTGCTAATGGACCTATCTTCCAGAAACTTATCCAAACCTCTTTTAAACTCAGCTATCGTCCTCAGGTGTCTTTTATCTTATCTTTACATTGCAGTCTTCCAGCTGTTTAGTGCTAGTGCTTAGCACTTAGTACCAGCATACGTCCTACTCACTGGCTGCAGCCAGATGAGCTGCCAAGGGCCCGATCCCCACATGACTCTGTGGTGAGAAAATGCTGCCACCACACTGTGGGGCCAATGTGGGGGCTGGGCATATGGTTGCCTCCACGCAGGGCAGCCAGGCCGCTCTCCGATCTCCCGCACGGTGTGGGTCAGGCCGAGGCACTGGCCAAACAAGTGGGCGACCAGCCCTACCCCGTCTCTCTCCCCCGCCCAAAATCCCACCTCTGTCCAGGACAGGACAGCATGCCATTGGCGATAGCACCCACTGCCACAGAGCTCGCTGTGTGGTGGGGCAGAAGGGGCCCTGGCACACAGACTGCGCCTTGAGCAGCCTTACCCATTTGGGGTAAGGCTGCTACACGACGTGTTCTTGGTCTTTTTCCAAAGAAATTGAGTAGCAGCCAGGTGTTTGCCCCACCACATAGCAGGGGGAACATCTGGTGGCTTCTGGCCACACGATGCATTGCATCATGTGGCATGGCTTCCCAGAGTGGGTTAAGGCTGCCAAAGTTATGGCAGTCTGTCCATGGAGTCTCGAGTGGCCGCACCCACTATTGAAGTGAGCAAGACTTTCACAGGTGCTAATGGCTAGCGCGGGTATTAAACAGAGACTCACACTACCCACTTATGTATTGTAGGAGCAGTGGTGTTGTCAAGTTATAACTTAACTGAGATCAAGGATCTGGATATTACACTTATTTTAAAAGAGTACTAAACACAGAACATAATGCAAACTTGAGCTGTAGGTCTCAAAGTAAGAGCAAAGACTTTCTTCAGTCCCTTTGCAGGAGACAAAATTAAATTGCCCTGAGCTTCCTCCAATTCTCAGCACACATTTTCCTTTGTCACTTGTCAGGAAGCTTTATATCTTTTTGAGACTTGCATAGCTAATATAGATCATTATTATTATTATTCCTGTTGGAAGCACTGATACATCCACCCATTCCTGTAATGAAGACCTGTCCATCCTCATCCATGCCTTCGTCACCTCGAGGCTGGACTACTGCAACACGCTTTATGTGGGGCTTCCCTTGATGCTGGTTTGGAGGCAGCAGCAGGTGCGGAATGTGGCGGCTCGTCTCCTTACAGGGATGTAGGGATGTGCGAACAGTACCGAGCTCGGAAATTTGGTTCAATTCAGTTCAAAAATTGAGTTCGGTTCGGTCGACCGAACTAGTCGAGTTTGGTCAACTTGCAAACTTCTGAACCAAGTTTGTACATTAAAAACCGGTATTTTAAGCTGGTTTTGGCCTTCTGAACTGGTTCGGATTTGACCGAACAGTTTAGTCGAATTCGAGTTCGGTTCGGAAGTTCGGTTTGGTCAACCGAACTAGTCAAGTTCGGTCCAAACTCCGAACTTCCAAACCGCGTTCGCACATCCCTACAGGGACGAGCCGACGGGAGCATATTACTCCTGTGCTCCACGTGCTGCACTGGCTGCCTATAGTGTACAGAGCCAGATTCAAGGTGTTGGTCTTGGCCTATAAAGCCCTACACAGTCTTGGCCCTTCATACCTTGGGGACTGCCTCACCCTCCGCACCCCAGAGCATCCCCTTCAGTCTGCCTGGGGCACCTTTTTGGAGGTCCCCCGTGTAAAATGGGGGACCACAATAGAGAGCGTGTTCTTGGTGGTCATGCCACGATTATGGAATTCCCTCCTGGAGGAAGCCTGTCTGGCCCCAAGTTTGTGGGCTTTCCGCTGGGCCTGCAAAACCTGGCTGTTCTCCCAGGCCTTCGGAGGAGGGGAGGGTGGGTTGGGATAAAATTTTGGGGGGTGGATTGTTCTTGTTCTTAGAAAGGAGTTTTAGATGTTTTAATATTTGTGTTCATTGCTGTTTAAAATTATTGGGGGGTTTTATGTTGTAAGCCTGTCTCTTATACACATCTAGATGTGTATAAGAGACAGGTGGAACTCCTTCCCAGAGGAAGTCCATCTGGCCCCAAGTTTGTGGGCTTTCCGCCTGTCTCTTATACACATCTAGATGTGTATAAGAGACAGCCCCAGAGCATCCCCTTCAGTCTGCCTGGGGCACCTTTTTGGAGGTCCCCCGTGTAAAATGGGGGACCACAATAGATGTCTCTTATACACATCTAGATGTGTATAAGAGACAGCCCCAGAGCATCCCCTTCAGTCTGCCTGGGGCACCTTTTTGGAGGTCCCCCGTGTAAAATGGGGGACCACAATAGATGTCTCTTATACACATCTAGATGTGTATAAGAGACAGATTATGGAATTCCCTCCTGGAGGAAGCCTGTCTGGCCCCAAGTTTGTGGGCTTTCCGCTGGGCCTGCAAAACCTGGCTGTTCTCCCAGGCCTTCGGAGGAGGGGAGGGTGGGTTGGGATAAAATTTTGGGGGGTGGATTGTTCTTAGAAAGGAGTTTTAGATGTTTTAATATTTGTGTTCATTGCTGTTTAAAATTATTGGGGGGTTTTATGTTGTAAGCCGCCCCGAGATGCCATGGGCATGAGGGGGTGGCTAAGAAATATAAATAAATTAAAATAAATAAATAAATAAATAGATTTACATTTTCAAAACACTCTTTTCATAACATGGATTTGGCTATAACACAGTATGAAGCACAGTTACCTGATATAGTGTTATAATGAGGTTGCAGTCTACTTATAAAACTCATACTTCTGTGGATAGAAATATTTGGGGTCAATTCAACTGTAGAAGTCATATTTAAAAATGGACGTTTGAGGCCTTGGCATATAAGATTTTCTTTTAAAAAAACCCACAAATGACTTGTGAGCTACAGAGTTCATCCTCTCTATCTTGTAGAACAGTCCCCCCTCCAGGATCCACTAACTCTAATATTGTGATATACCTTGCCAAAATGTAAAGATCACGGGATTAACTTTATTAGATGAAGGCAAAGAAAACAGGAAGATAAAGTTAAAAGCAAATACGACAACACAGCTTTTATTTAAGTAAATCTTTGCTATCAGGCCAAGTACTGAGTATTTCAATGTAATTCAAACATGAAAGAAACACAGCTAACAACATCTTGAAAAGCTGCACATCATGATTCCATGCAACCCTATGTAAATTCTTGAAATGCAAACCAGGCTTAATGAGGTGCAAATAAATTGTGAATATCATCATTTTAATCAGCCTGCATGAATTTTCTGAGGCTTGAGGCTTTCTTTGAATAGGGAACATGTTAAGTCATGGAGTTATTTAAGATGAATAGCATCCAGGACCAGAATAATACTTAATCATTTCTGTCTCTATGGCACATTCTATCTGAGAATGCCAAAGTACTTTGTAAATATTAATTTGCCCTTGCAGCCTGCCTTTGATGCTGGGAAGTATTATGATACACTTCTGACAGATGGGACAACTGAGATATAGAGAAATTAAGTTACTTGATCAAGGTCATACAGGAAGCCAGTGGCATCTGTGGGACATGCCTACAATTATATTTATTACTTTAATTATTCCTCTCCTTACAATATATTAAGTACTGTTAGTGATTTTGATGAAAAATGCAAAAGGAGACATTATGGGTAATTTCAGATGTTATGGTGGAGAACGGGGATGGAGGCAAGCTGGAACCGATGTGCTGCACAGACGAACACCCCCCACCCCCAGAGGAAGCCGGGAGGCACAGTCTGGGGGCCCCAGACCCGCACAATCACAGAGGCATTCAGGGGGCGAGGGGGGGGGGTCCGGGCCATGGGAACAGGTGAGCGGGCAGTTAGCCAAGGGAAGACAATAACACCCGGAGAGCTGGTAGCCGGCTTGGAGAGCAGGACACAGCCACAGGAGGGGCCGGTCATGGAGGGTAACACCACAGGCAGTGAAGGTCAGGGGGTGCCCGAGGAGGGAGGCCGGAGACACAGGCAAGGGCAACGGACCCATGGAACCAGCCAGAAAAGCAGCGAGCCTGGTACAGCATGGAGCAAGCAGAATGCAACCCAATGCGACAGGGAGGAGATGGGAGCACACGGCGTGGCCAGCATCCAGGGCACCGAAGACATGGACCTCACAGTCAGCTGCAGGGAGTCACGAAGGGGTCCGGCACGGAGTGGCCCACCAGATGCACATAGTGGGGCCACTGAAGTATGCCCCAACGGTAGCCCAGCGCAGATATGTGGTGGGTGATGAGGTAGTAGGCCTCGAACAGATCCTGCATGGCGAGCCCCACCTGAATGTAAGCATGGGACCACACACCAGCCAGCACCGCCAGCTCCGCTCTGGTGGGCTCCGACAAGCCATAGTCAGCAGCAGGGGGCCATGGAAGATGCCCAAGCTCCAACAGGTGGTGATACGCTGCTCCACATGAGCGCTCGTACCCATGGGCCCCGTGGACACAGTCAAAGAAGGAAACATCCAGGACAGGGCCCCCCTCCGCCAGACAGGACATGAAGGCATCCAGGCTGGACACAGAGAGGGCAGACATGGTCTCCGTCATGGACCACCCCAAATTCGAGCACCTCGTCTCCAGAATGCGCCCATCGGGAAAGGGATGGAGGCCCAGTACCTCTGCACGCAACTGGCACTCGCAAGCACTGGCTTCATAGCCAAAGTAGTGAAGGCTGGATCTCAGACTCACATAGGCACCAGAGAGAGTATCAGGGCTGCACAGGAGCAGTTGGCTGGCCTGGGAATGTCACAGGTCACACAGGGCCATGGTCTCGCGAAAGGACCAGCTATGGGGGGTGCCAGGCATTGCGGGGCATGGGAGTCGAGGGGAAGCATGGCTGGCCATGGTCCAACAAACAGTGGATATGAACAGCAAGGAAAGAGGGGCCCCACATGCCCAGGTGGGATGGGGAGGGAAGCAGGAGAGCTCCAAGGACATGCAATAAGCCCACAGGCTGCAACATGGGACGGCTAACGAGCGAGGCATGGGGTGTGGACCCTACACAGCTGCAGGAACCGAGCGCACAGACAGTACAGTCAACACTGATAGCAGGGCGGTGATGACAACTGGCAACTAACACTGATAGCAGGGAGGTGATGTCAAGAGGCATGCAGCTGCAGACCGCATGCCCAGACGCAAGCAGGCCAAGGGCACGAGCCCCTATGCTGGGAGCGCAAGTGCAATCAGGGGGGGCGCAACCAACAATCACGAGACCGATGGGACCGCCCTCGAGTTCCCCATGCCCCGGCACCCACCCAGACCCATGCTGCTCTACATGAACGCAGATAACCCAAGGGAGTACCGCTACGCCAAGTGGATCAGAGCTTCCCTGGTGAGGCGGGTTGCCAGAGATGCCGCCTGAGGGCTCCACACCCCCCCCTCGGTGTGCAGCACCTGTACCCAGTACATTCTCGTGGGTATCCCACTGACCCCAAACACTGTACAGCGATGCTCAATAAAGGTATAGATTGTTTGCACCGATGCGTTTATTGTGCTGAGTGTGGCCACATGCCCCCCTCCTTACTCCTCCTGCATGTTGCCCCCCGTTCCTTCCCCTTCCCCCGACCCTGGAGCCTCCTGGGCCATCCCCTCAACCACCCTGCAGGTGCCATGGACCTCCAGGAGCTCCCCTCACCCCTGCAGTCCGTGTCCCAAATCGTGTCCTTGGAGGCCTCCGTGTCTGGGACGGCTGGTAGGGTTGCGGTGGGGGGGTGGCCCTGGTGCCTGAGGGTCCCCCCTGGGCAACTGCTGTCTCCGGAGGGCTGGTGGGACCGGGAGTCATATGCGGGGGCCCTGCGGGCGTGCCGGCGGCTAGGGCGGTGGAGGGGGAGGGGGTGCTGCGAGGCCCAGCACCAGCGCGGGGGCCAGAAGGATGCCTGGTGGAGTGGCTGCCATCATATATGTGCTCATGGTCCCCACATGTAGCAGCAGTGACGTGCCTATGTCATGGGACCAGTTCATCTTATTTATTTTATTTATTTCATTATATTTATATGCCACCCCCCATGCCTACGGCATCTCGGGATGGCTTCCAGCATAATATAAAACAATTTTAAAACATAAAAAATCTATAATATCATAATTAAAACAAATTTAAAATACCCCCCACAAAAATTAACCCACCCCCACCCTCCCCTACGAAGGCCTGGGCGAACAGCTAAGTCTTACAGATACGTCAAAAGGCCAACAGGCCCGGAGCCAGGTGAGCCTCCTCCGGGAAGGAGTTCCACAACCGCGGCCCGGCCACCGAGAATGCCCTCTCCATTGTGGCCCCCCATCTTACCCAGGGGACCTCCAGAAAGGCGCCCCCAGTGGACCGAAGGGATTGCTCTGAGGCGTGGAGGGTGAGGTGGTCCCCTAGATATGAGGGGCCCAGACCGTGCAGGGTTTTGTAAATCAATACTAACACCTTGAATCTGGCTCGGTACGCTATAGGCAGCCAGTGCAGAGTGCGGAGCACCGATGTTATGTGCTCACGCCACCCCGTCCCCGTGAGGAGACGGGCTGCCGTATTCTGCACTAGCTGCAGCCTCTGAACCAGAAACAAGGGAAGCCCCACATAGAGTGCGTTGCAGTAGTCTAGCCTCGAGGTGATGAAGGCATGGATGAGAGTGGTCAGATTGGGCCCAGACTGGTAAGGTCGAAGCCCCCGTACCAGATACAGCTGGCAAAAGGTGGCTTTAGCCACCACCTTCACCTGCCAATCTTGCACGAGTGCTCCGCCACCATCCGGTCTATGACCGGATGTAGCTGCCCCAACGCCTCCACCTACCTGTTGTGCTCCTGGCGCTCCCACTTCTGTTCCAGGTGCACCTCTGCCTGCAGCCGCTGGTCCCTGGCCTCTGCCTGCTGCAGGGCCCTCTCCATGGCTGCCTCCATGTGGTCGATAGCCGCTGTCATCTGCTCCCCCTGCTCGGTGGTGGTCTGGATGATCTCCTCCGCCTGCTCATCCCTTCGGCGCCATACCCGTGCCCGCATCTGCTGTGCCAGGGGCACGGGTTCGGCTGGAGGGGCCGCTGCTGGTTGCCCTGTTGGGGTGCACAACGGGGTCCTTTAGTCTGGTCCCGTCACCTGCCAGCCATCCCGTTGCAGTGCTGCGGGTGGTAGGCTGGCCCCCCAGCAGGTGGGCAGCTGGTGCCCTCCCCTTGGCAGCCCCCTGTGCCTGACCATCCCTCACACACCCCACCCCAGTGTGCCCCATGTGCACGCACCCCCTCCCCCGCTATGGAGCCTCACCTTGGTCCTCCAGCTGCTCCTAAGGCTGCTCCCCGCCGTCCCTCTCTCCTGGTGGTCCCGTGTGCTGAGGCACACCGTGACCTGTTGGGAAGCAGTGTGGGGTGGGTTGCATTACCCTTGCATGGGCCTGGTCCCCATCCCGTCGTTCCCCCCCCTCCCGTCCCACTCACTGGCACCAGTGGCTGGCTTGCTGCACCTGTTCTGTCCCCTGGCAGGCCCTGGTGCCCTTCAACCCCCTTTCCATGGTCTGGGGTTCCTGGGGGCCATGGGGGCAGGCCCGCACCCTGTGCCCCCCGTAGGCCCATCCCCCACAGTCCGTTCCCCCTCCCACCCACCTGCCTACCCTCAATGTCGGTCTTGGATCCCTCCAATGCCAGCCCCTCTGTGTGGCTGTGCTCCCTCTGCGTGCAGTGGCTGAGGGTGACCAGTGTGCCAGCCTCGAATCCGCCCGAGTCAGACTGCGGGTGTGGGCTCCCTTTGCTGGTGTGCGAGGAGGGCCTGCTGCTCCCCAATGTCCCGGGGCGTTCCTCTTGGGGGACTGGGCCCCCGGAGCTGGTGCCTTCTTGTGGGGCTACCAGGGGTGGGGGTACTTTGGCCCATTCCCTGCCCTGGACCACGGTGCTCCCCACAAGCTGTGGGGCAACTATGGAGCCCTTCATGTGTAGAAAGCAGTCCAGGGCGTCGTAGTAGGGGGCGGTCTGGGCTCCGTGACCGATTGCCTGTTATTGTCTTTTATTGCCTTGTATCCCCTGCTCCTCCTCCGCACGTTGCTCTGTGGGTGGGTGTGGGTGGAGATGGGTGTTGGCCAGGAGCAAACACTCACCAACACCCACCAAAAGTGGTGTTTACGCAGATGCCCCCACCCATCTCCACCCAGGGAAATGCTCCCCACCCACCGGCCAACACCCATCTCCACCCAGAGGAACTGTGTGGAGGCATCATGTGTGCACAGGGCCCATGGTGATTGGCTGCAGTGGTGCCCTGCAACATGTATAATAAAATGAAACACCCATTTTATGGGTGTTAGAGAGTCTGTGTAAAGGGCCTATGTGTATTCCCCACCCAGTTTTTACAGTCCCCTAATGTTTTTACATCCCTGCTCCCTCCTATGCTCCTGTACACCATCCACCACTGCATGGGCCTTCAAATCCTCCTTCATTTTGCATAGCATAACTACTTTGATTCTACTGCTCAGGGCTCTGTGCTCATATAAAGGAGGAGCACAGAGTGTAAATTACCCACCCACATGATGATAACACGCACCCACAACCTTTATTTTTTTGGAGCTAGAAAGTCACCACACAGGAATACCTTGCTTTGGAAACTGTAAGAAACATAGAAGGTAAGTAAAGTAAATGAGAAATTCTGTTAAGCCAACATCAATACTTAGTGACCCATGTGAAAATGGGGTTTCTGACTATACTCAACTGTCAATCATTTGCAGTTGGGTAAATGCAAAGTAACTCCCTGGATCTCTCTCTAGCCATTGCAGATGTACCATGATATGTATACTGGCAGAATTTGCCCTGGCTTTCTGATTACTAATTGTTATCCACAGTTTAATTTCAAATGCATTAATGCCATTAAGATTTAGGTTTTACCACCCACTGTTCATAATAGAATTGAAGTGGTGACATATTTTCTAGTCAAAAAACTTGACACATATGCTTATTCAGATAAGGTATACACATACTGTACAGTATGTATTTCAATACTACTTGGCTATTAAAACATTAATATCAAATAAGGCATAAACAATATGAATTTGAGTGATACTTGGTTTACAATAAATATCTAGCATGCGGCTATAAAGGATTAACTGACAACGTAGTATTTGTTTAAAATGTCTGCCAACTATGTTTTATCCTCTTTGGAAGGATCCAATCTACATATAGTATCTACTGTTAAGTCTGGATGACTCTCTTAAATGGAAACTGCACATTAGTGACCTCATCCAAAGTAGCTGTTTGGACTAATATAAATTTACTGCAGAATGGTTTACATTTCTTAGCTGTTCTTTCTCTACTATGTTTACTGAATATGACAGGTTTAAGTAGATCTAAAGTGGATAATATTTTTAATTGTGTTGCTGCTCCATTTTGTAACTTTTCAGGCTGCTGCTTTGTTTGAAGCACAGGGTGGAAAATGGAAAAATGGAGCTCACCTTGAAGAATCACAGTATTGTCAGGGTTCCATTCTCTCCCCAGGACCAGGGCCCTGTGTTGGCGGCAGTGGGGGAAATGCAGTGAACATGAGTCCTTGCCCATGACATACAGTAACAAGCTTATTAGATAAAGTGCAATAGCATGATCGAACCAAATTTGGTGTATGCTGTTCCTATTAAAACTGATGAGCTATGGCTAATCTGTTTTAGACTTTTAAGCAGCACAGTACAATAGAACAGAAGCAACACAGAAATGTAATATTATTCATATTGCACTGAAAATGAACTTTGTTTGCCACACTTTAATCTCTGGGGTACCTACACAACATCTAGATCCAACTGAGATGGATGCGTTAGAAAGGTCTAGACAAAGAGAAACTTATCAAAAGAGGGATGACGTTTGTAGCAGATCTCTGAACACATTTTAGAAAGTGTTTGAAACTGAGCAGCCGGACTCTGTCGTGTAGATTTGTTATGCCAGACTGCACATGGCATCTAGTCATTCTAATCTTTCAAAAAATGTAATTTCTTCCACAAAGTCTGCCAGGGCAAAACCTGCATGACTGCTACTGTCCCATGGGAAGAATTCAAGGAAGAACAGTCATCTTTTCCATCCCAAACCCATTGATTCCATACAGGCAGAATGTGGCCTGGCTTTCTGATTACTAATTGTTATCCACAGATTAATTACAAATGCATAAATGTCATTAATTTAAATTTGACCACCCACTATTCACAGTAGAATTGTATTATTTGAACTAGCCCTCTCTTGCTCAAGCTCCATGGATCTTTGTGGAAGATGAGTACTTCACAGGTAGTATGTGCCATTTGGTGGTCTTCTGATCTACTCCCCCTGCACTCCAAAGGAGGAGTTTGGAGAGGCATACAGATCTACTCCCTCAAAGGGGCATATACAAGGATGGAAAGATCCCTTGTGCTTTCTAGGGTTGCAAAAGCAACATTTTAAAAATAAAGGGAATTGTAGCCATACAGAGGTCTGTGTAGCTACAATGTTCTGAAATATGGAATGCCCTTTGAAAATATAGGATGTCTATCAACCTTAGTGCCCATTCATTCTGTGCACTCACAAAAATGCCTGTCACAATCTATCCATAAATTAACTTTCTAGATTTTAAGTCTTGAAAGATCCATTATGATCATCATGATAGTCTGACCTCCCACATAAAGCAGTTTATAGAACATAAAATTCCTGCATCAAACCTACAACTTCTGATTGAGTTGCAGTAGCTCTCCAAGAGCATCGTATTTAAGAACTACTTTAATAAGTGTGTTAACACATTATCCTTAAACTGAATGGCTAATTTATATGAGTTCAGTACACTGATTTTGGGATTAACACATCAAAAAAGAAAGAACAATTTTTCATTCTTTTAAAGAAGGTCATTGATGGCTCACTTGTGACTGCAGCTTTCAACACCTCTGCCCCTCATGCCTGGAACTCCCTCCCTGGATACATTCGCTCCGCTCCCTCCCTCCCAACTTTAAAATCTCTCCTGAAAACCCACCTCTTCCATCAGGCCTTCCCTAGCTTTGCATGAGTGATACTGCATCCTTTCCCCCTCACTCAGAACCTAATTTCCTGTAACTAAGCGAAGTATGTGAGCCTGCAACTTCTCAGCCTCATGAAGGTACTCTTGTCTTCCCTCTCCCTCGTAGCCCCCTTCCTTGTCTCTCAGACTGTAAGTCCCTTAGGGGAAGGGGCCTGTCTTTGACTGTGGGTTGTACAGTTCCAGGTACATTGCTTGCGCTATATTAATTAATTAATACACTACTACTACTACTACTACTACTAATAATAATAATAATAATAATAATAATTTCTTCACAAGTGAGATATTTATCCATCTCACTAAAGTGTATTCTATTTCTGCTGGGATGTGTGCATAGTATATCACATAGAAAATGTACAGGACCAAGAGAAAGTGCATATAAATAATTTTTCTTATACTGTAAAAAGAAAAAATCTCACCAACCTTGTTCTGCTTCTTATTAAAAAAAATTCATACACATATACATTTATTGCCATGAGAATACATAAAGTTTTAACTTTTTGGTTAAAAAATAAAACCCCAAATCTAATAATAATACAAAAATATCCAGTTTTTCCCTCCCCTAATGGGTATGTCAAGTATATCTTTAACTTGAAACTATATCTTTAACTTGAAACTATATCTTTAACTTGAAACACTAACTTGTGGCTACAGCAAAAGAGTAGGCCTAGGAGAAACTTCAAACACAGCTTTCTGTACTGTACAATGGCTTATGGAAATACTATATATTAAAACCTTATGCAAAACTCGATTGAAGGGTTTCCAATATATATTTTTTTTCAGTGCCCAACATAATTTCTTTACAGCTCTCCTAATGAGAGCAATCCAAGTAATGATTGTAAGCACCAGCGTACAGAAATTCAGGAAATCATTTCCTGTTTACTGTGCATTTTCCCCAGAACAGTACGCAATTTCAAAAATTCAAAACACTTACTAATGGAGAGCCTGCAAGATTTAAACTGGCTTCAACATACAGCAGTGTACCTTAATAAAAAAAGCACGCATTTATTTTTAGTACAAGAGTCCATAAATAAACTTAAAGTGACATAAAGAGTGTGAGGAGCATTGCCGTAAAATATGGACCCACAGAGCCTCGAACACAGAGAACTCTGACCTGTGGCAGAGGGACACGTGGGGTCCATGAATAAACCAGAAATAACATGTGTGTAATATAGGGTGCAGCAAGCTAAGCTGCAGTGGCCCAGTTCCAGCGTGGCCTCATGGTGGGCAATCGCTGTCACACTGTAGGGCCAGTGCACAGAGACAGGCAGATAGTTGCAGGGAAACCGGGTGGGCCGGCTGCTGCCAGAGCTGCTGCCATGGCCAGGGTGGGCGCGACCACACGAGCGGACGCCTGGCCCTGCCCCACCTTCCTCCCCCAGCCTGACTAAGATCCCATTCTAGGCCATGAGGTGGTCTCGTACGATGGGCAACAGCATCCACCACTCAAGGCCCCACAGCGGTGCTCCCCGTGTGGTGGGGCAAGCAGAACCTGGGCACATGAATTGCCCCACCTTCGACAACTTTGGGGTAAGAATTTGTCCAAAGACATGTCGCATAGCAGCCAGCTGCTTGCCCCGCCCTGGGGTGGGGGTGGGGGTGAGGACATCTAGCAGGCGATGGCCACAGAATCCACTGCATTGCGTGGCTCGGCTGCCCAGAGTGTAGTAAGGCTACCCAAAACTCTCGTGTGGCTTCACCAATACAGGCCTGCAGGGTCTACAATGCAGGGAGTCCTGGACCTGAAGGAGACATTAGGTTTAATTGAACATCAAAAAATTAATTACAATAACTTTTTATTTATGGGCTTTTGTGGGTGGGAATCAGGGATGTCATAGACAGAGCAACCCTATGTACTTCACAACCAAGTGGTTTTTTTTGGTATATAATGCATTTGTGTATAATATCATCACCATCTATCTTACAAAACACTGTAGAAATTAAACAGGACTGTCACAATTGAATTGATTGAATTCAATCTATGATTGAATTTTAAATCTCAACAGCTATACTGTGACATGCCCTCACATGATTGCACAATGGGAGAATACAAGAAAACTTATGCCTGCAAAAAAAAACTAGGTCCCCCCAAGTTTGGGACCTAGGACCAGCTGGAGTCATGACCGACTGCCACCTTTCACAGTATTTTGTGGAGTTGGAAAGAAGAGGGGCAGTCATACTGGGCTAAAGGAAAACATTAACTGGGAACCTGTTTTAAGCATGAAGTGTGGTGTGAAAGGAGGCATGAATCGGGCAAATGGAGAGGTAAAAAGAAAAGCTTGTGGTGAAGGGAGCAGGAGAGATGTGGTGAACTTTCTGTGAAACATCAGTGGAGTAAGAACACAGTATTTGTATCACTTTTACTGTCTTCTGAATTAGAAGATGAGACCTTGGCTGTATGGAGGAGAAAGAAAGGGGATGGAGAGAGAGAGAGAGAGAGAGAGAGAGAGAGAGAACTTCAGCATGCTTGAACTCCTGCCTGACCACTTATTAAAGCACTGCTCAGACTGCTACCCAACCTCTTGCTATTTCTGTATAAGAAAGATATCTGCTGCTCACTATGTACTGAAAACTGTTCTCTCTCCCTCCGTCACTATTGTTATGAACATCCATTAAAAACACCTAATTTTCCTCTGGGCTCTGCTTGCTCTAGCTTTGGTGTTTCTGCCTTGAATTCCTTACTAAAAATAAAAGTTTCCAAATCAAAATACTTCTCAGATAATATGATCTAGGTATAGGAATACCATCAAAATGACAATGTTGGTTTATTTGCCATTGCCACGTGTTAACTAGTATACTTATTACCAAGAATACTTGTGTATATATTTAGTGTAGCAGCGGAGGTCCCAGAGCCACACAGGGGCACTGGGGTGTCAACTTTGGGGAATTAACAACCTCTCTGCCACAACCTCCCAGCCTTCACTCTGACTCTTTTGCCCAAGGGTAGGGGGGTGCACTTTATAGGGGTCCCTATCCTTGGCCTCCAGCCTCCCCTAAGCCTCCATATAGTGTCTGTTGCTCAGGCTTGTACAAAGTCTGGGCTTCTACCCAAAACCCCTCTCAGTTCTCCACCTTAGCCCCAACCTGGGTAAGTCCCACCTGCTTAGAGCAGGCCCTTCCAACAGGGTTTCTTCTCAGGAGCAGGGAGCCCACAGCAACAGCTCCTAGTGCCTCCTTAGTCAGATGGAGCTCAGGCCCTTTATACCCCTTGATCATGCTCAGTCTGACCAGCACCTACTGAATATGTCACAGTACTTAGAGCTCAGGAAGCCTCCCTGAGCCCAACTGAGCATGCCCCAGAACATAGACTCCAGTACAGTTCCTAGTCTCTACTGGGCATGCTCCAACAGGCTGATGCCTGACAGTATAGCTGCTGTCAGCTCAGGAACAGGGCTCCAATAGGCTCACAGGAGTCCCCCCACCCCCTTACATTTAGGCTATTTTTTTAGAGGTTTCCATTAAGAATATCACAGGGGACATGTTTACATGTATCACAAAGTCTTATGGCACAAAAAACTATAACCAGCACATTCATTATAAAGAAAAACACTCAGGTCTACTGTAGCCTAGAAGGTTGTTACTAAAACAATTTTTCTTCAGTTTTTTATTTCAATCACACACCCAAGCACAAACTTTCCAGGGTATTAATTGGTCAAAGGAAGCGGACAGTTTTTTTAGGTGTAAGTTGTGAATGGTTTACTTAGCAGACATCTCTGAGGGTGTTAACACACAGGAAGGGAAGCACCTGGAACCCATGTTCAATCTGTGGAGTCCCCATGCTGCTGCCACCCCCATGGGCAGCACTGGGAACCCTTCAAAGGGGCAGCCCCCTGCTCACAGTTCATGAGCTTGCCCCAGCCACCACAAATGGCGCTAGCACCCCTCTTCCCCTTCCCAGGGGCAGCCTGACAGCTGGGCGGTCACTCCAGTGATTGCTGGTGCCCCACCCCAGCTTCCAGGTGGCCCCTGGGGACAGGATAATTGCTTGCACTCCTCTCCCTGCCCCCCAAGGGTTAGATGAGGAGGAAGTGCTAGCGCGGACTCCAATGGAAAGGAGTCCGCGAGGGAAGACTTCTTCCCTGGACATGACCCCCCGCCTCTTTCCAGGCCTGCTGCTCTCCTTTCCTTGAATGAAAGGAGAGGAACAGGGATCAAAGCCAGCACACACACCCTTCAGAGGAGCCATGTGGATCCTGCAATCCCCTTAGTTCCTTTCCTGAATGGAGAGAAGATGGCAGGATCCATGCGGCTCCTCCAGAGGGGGCACACACCAGCTTTGATCTTCGCTTCTCTCCTTTTACACCAGGAAAGGAGAGCAGCGGGCACAGAAAGGGGGATCATGCCAGGGAAGAAGCCTTCCATGACCCCCCTTTCCATCAAAGCCAGAACTAGCGTGCCCTGCTCAGCTAACAGCTGGCTGGGAGAGGGGAGTGCAGATCATGCCCCTGAGAGCCTCTGCGGTCCCTATTCCTGGCTGGCTTTCAGCTGAGAGGGATGCATTAGCTGTGCCCCTATGATACTGGTGGACCTGGGGCTGTGGGGGAACCTAACAAATGAGACCTGGTCCCATGGGCACCCATTTCCCTAGGCTGGATCGGGTTGCCCCACATGGCACACTCCACATTTCCTGCCTTGATGCCTTGTGGAGCTGCCTTGAGGCAGTCCTAAGCAAATATTTGGCGTCTCCACTTCAGACAAGCAGGTGGCTCTGAGGTGCAGGTAAATGTGGGGCAATGTCTTCTGTTAACACCCTAAATCCTAACCATAGCATCCAAGCAAAAAAAAAAAAAAAAAAGATTCTGCAGGATCTTCTTCAGAATCATCAGAAAGCCTCAATAAAACAGCTGAACCTTGACTCAGCCCCAGAGGAGCTATTATAAAACCATTTTGTGAAAGTAAAGTAGAAGGATGGGTGGGAAAAAGAATAACAGATTTTGTCACTCCTGAAATATGCTCAGATTCAACCTTCACTAACCCCATTGTGTAAAACACATTGAATATTATTAAGAGAAAGCCTTGCAAGTGTAAATATACTTATTCTCAATGAAATCAACACCATCCAACTGATTTGTAACTATTCCCTTAATACTGCTATAAACTTTACTGCAGTGAAAACACTGGCTATACAGATTGCTTTCCTCTTCCTCAGTATGTGTTTCACCTTTGTGGCATTGCCACTATAAATCTCAGGATCCAACAGCCGCTTGTCTGCAAGTGATTTCAAGTACTATCATAAAAACGAAACAGACAGACTTAATCTGACTTCCAGACTTAAGGAAACTCAACTAAAATATTAGCATAATTTCACTAAAGATGGAGGAAATCGTTAAAATATGTGTATTAGAGAGTGTCTGCAATTCAATCCTTCTCTTAGCTGGCTCTTGGGTGCCACCCAGTGATTGATTTAACAGCAGCTTTATAATGGTGTCTGTGGTGCACCACAGGCCATGTTAATAAGCAGCACTGATCACAGGAGATCAGAAACAAGAATGTTAGAACATTAAGAAGATTCATGACATCTTAAATCTGAACCTGTGAATAATAAGCTTTAGGTCTGATGTACTTAGTGCTTGGAGGATGTTTAGGCTGAGCAACACTCCTGTTTTGTAGAGTTACTGACTGAACAAAAACAAAATTACTTCCTGCAAAGAACTGGAACAAGTTTTCAGTACATAGATTTGTTGCCTTCCTGCCCTCCCTTACCATTCGTTGGTAATTTATTTATTTACACTGACAGCTAGTGAAAATATTCTCAACATCTTCTATTTGGAAGGATTATATTAGATTCCATGGCAATAGATTGCATAGATATAGGAAGGTAAGAGAATAGACAGATGCACACAAAACTGACAAAAGTATGCAGTGGATGATTGGTCAAGGCAGACTGGTTTCTTCCTAAAGGAAGATAGAAGGGGTTTGACAAAAGAAGAAATTTCTTTGGCCACAAAGTCAAGTACTCCTAGAAGGACTTAAAGATGGAGGAGGAAGTGAGAAAGCAAATCGAGGGCTGAGAACATAATGTAGTGACTTGGCCAATGTCTATATTCATCACTGCTCTCTACTTGATGGAACAGGTCATAGCCCCATTCATCTTTCTTCTATAGGTTCATTACGGCTGTTTTTAAACTAGCATGGCTGGTGAGGGGGTCCGTGCGCGCTGAGTGGCATGGCCGTGGACTGCCCACCCATGTGCGGAGGGATTCAAACAGGCCAAAGATGCATGTGCGCCCCTACCCACACACATTTTAGCCATCCCTCACACAGAGCAGCTTGGATTTTTCTCCGCTGCTCCGTAAGTGGCCATAGGTGTGTGGTTCATGGGAGTGTGCACTCTGCCCCCCACTGCTCTTCAGAACGTGACTAATGCAACAAATTGACAACTATGTACATGTTCCTCTATGGATCTTTTCAACAAGACAAAAACTTTGGTTGGTAGAGATAATGGAAACCACAATGGAATAAAATGACCAGAATGAGAAAAATCTGAATGCAGTGTATCACTAAAAGCTCTCAGCCACCCTACTAGAAACTGATTTTCTTGAACATTTTATCATTCTGCTCTGCAATTATCGCTGTCCTACAATGATATGAATATACTAAAGGACAGAAGCAACAAAGTATCCAAACTTAAAGCAAGGTTTAATTTATTTTTATCCCATAATTGTACTGGGAAAAGGCAATGGTAGGCAAAACAATAGAGGTGCTTTCCCCTATACTCCCTTCCCCACAAGCATATACTTCTTGTCCCACGAAGGCAGCAGAGGTTTGGCAGCTTACACAAGCTTTAACTTACAGGACAATCCACCATTGAAGTCAGTGGGGCCGATCCCATGGTCTGCAGATCCTGCGCACAATAAGTATGGCTGCACAAGTGTGTAGTTTCCGTGCAGCATAATGTGCTCACAATAGAGATGCGCGCAGGTCTGCGTGAGATCCGTTGGCCATGGGATCTGCACCAATGGGAGTGTTGCCACTGACTATAATGGAGGAGGCTTTCATCCATAGTTCAGTCACTGGTTTCTTTAACTCTGTTCACACTTTAAACAGAAATGTTAATACAGTCAAAGCTCACTATAACAAACCCTGCTTTTAATGAATGCCCATTTATAAACATCCCAACTGCAAGAAACATTTCAATCAACTGTATGGCAAATCCTATTACTGTGAACACCCTGATATAATGAAATTTTTTTGTCCCCCTTGGGAACCCCCCAAAAATCATTATATCAGGATTTTCACAGTAATAGGGTGATTCATAATACAGAAATTATACTATATACATGGCTGTGAAGTGTTCTTACACTAAACATTGTTTTAAAAGGATGTTGCATTCTAATGGACCAAATTAAATTCCATTGAAAAACCCCAATTATAAACAAGCATAGCTGGAAATGGACCTTAACTTGACAATACTATGTCTTCTAAGAATTTTGAGGAATCACCTATCATAAAAAGGATAATAGTGGCAATGCTAGTGGAAAATGTGGACAATGTTATTTAGGAATCAAAAGAAATGCAAATGACCAGTCTAGAAAGAGTGTCACTCTCTACTGTGTTGGTTGCACAGTTGCTCAAGGGCCATGTGTGGTCCACAAGCTTGCATACTCTCATAATCAGATATTTGGCCCATAAAAGAGATAATCTAGAACTGCTTTGTCTCTGTCTCTTACACATAATCAGAGAAATCAGAAATTGAAAAAAGTGTACTAATTCAAGCCATTGACAATGCAGGATTCACAAAACAGTCTCTTCTTAAGCATTTTGTCCAATCCACAACATCCCCAAAGAGCATATGCAATAGTATAAAATTTTGCCATCCCTAACATAAGCTAACATTACATTATTTAATTTTACTCTAAGCAATAACTTGGACTACACTAAATAACTCTTTTTCTCACTTCACATTTTGCAAATGCGTGTACATGGTTCATGTCCATTTTTATTTCTTGTGTAGATAAGCTCAATGTTACTTATTAGCATTTTTCTTCTTAGTATTTTTCTTCCAGTTAGTTGCTCATAATTTATCTTCTCCCTATGAAAACATAAGAAATCCCCCACCCCCACTTTTTCCATAATGCTCCCTCAGTTTTTTTTAGGATTTAGTAGAAAAAATACAAATGTAGTTTTCAGCAACCAGTTGTCAAAAAAGAAAAAGAAAAATGCTTTTCTATTTTGTCCAACTAGAACATCTCAAAATGTATTTAACAAAAATGTCTATTTCAATAAACTGATCGATTTTTTTGGACTAGCTCATCTTCCAGTGATTTACTTGCTTATTCACTTCTAGAGACAGCACTTGATTTTGTGGGGCCTTATTTAAAATTGTATTTATTTATTTGCATTTCTATCTCATCCTTTCCATTAAGACTCGAGGCAAATTGCAATAGAAAACAATTTCAAATAGGACGTTACATTTTATCAATGGACACACTAGTAGCAATACTCTACCACACATAGCTCAGCCAGGGATTGGACTATATAGAAACTGGCATCTATGAGCAAACCTGACATGAGTGGTGCAAAGAAGCAGAAAGTTGTTACACTGAGCACCTCAGAATCTAATTTATTTACTCCTCTATAAGCTAGGACCACACCATTATCCCTATTTTATAGGCACAAAACTGAATCACAGGGAGGCTAAGCAACATTCCCAAGGTCACACAGAAAGCTTTTGGAAGGGATGGAAACTGACCTTGAAATCTATTCCATTTCAGGCTATTTCACATTATTTAGTCATATCCTATCTACCTTGTCCAGAAAAGAAGTGGATAGTGTATTTTGAAATGTGGCATTAAACTGATTTCAAAGAAGTACAAAAGTTACTATTAAAAATCATGAAAAAGCAGCTGAACTATTTGGGAGACCTATCATGGAGAAAGAAAGGTCATCTGGAGAAGATGATGTAGCAAGGAAGAAGGCAAAGTAAACAGTATCCAGTTGACATCAAAGGGAATTTTCACACAAGACACTCTCCATCCACTACCCACCCACCACCAACCCACTATACATGTTACAGGGCAACCATAGGGCAACACTGCAGCCCTGCAACTTGTATAGTGGGTGGGTGTTGGTTGGGTGAGTAGTGGGTGGAGAGTGTCTTGTGTGAAAATGCCCAAACACTACTGCAACATCATAATGGACTGAACAGAAGTGATTTATTGTGAGCCCTAATAAATCATGGTGCAAAAGTCCTCATACATTAATTAATTTATTTATTTATTATTTATTTTAACATTTTACTACGCCTCCCCTCCTGCCACAGGCAGCTCGGGGCAGCTTACAAACAGTCCATAAAATCAAACAACAATAGAATTAAAAACAACACATAAAAGGAAGTTAAAAAAATATCCACCCACCCCAACCCACTCCCCCATCAAATGCCAGGTGGAACAGAAATTTTGAGATCCTGGGTGATTTCAGACGTAACGGGGCCCGTTGGCCCCGTACCGAAATCACCCTATTCATTCCCCGCCGGGGTCACCCCGTCACGCTGCAACAGACGTGCCGGGGGGATCCCGGCGTGGAATCTGGGAGGGGGCGGGGCCGCGCGACGCAACGTGCGGCCGCACGGCCCCACCCCCTCCACGCTCCTGCTGCCCGCCCTCCGGTGAGACGGGCGGGCAGCGGCGCCAATGAGGCCTCCACGTCGAGCCGGATTTGCCACGGCCCGGGGTCCCACCGGTGATCCCAGGCCGTGGCGCCCGACCAGACATGACGCCGGGGTTCACCCCGGCATGGGATTGCATTTGACACGCGGTGGCCTCCGGTCCCCCTGCTTCGGCTGCTCACGTGTCGAATGCAATCCCCAGTCGTGGTAACATCTGGGGGGAAACATCTGTTTCCCCCAACAGACGTGACGCTATCCCAGCCACCACGCGGAATTGAGCGTGGTTCACTGTGATATCGTCACGTCTGAAATCACCCCCTGTCACCTAGCCCCAAATTTAGATAGTTTCTGGCTCTGAACAATCTACCATTTTTAAGGTTCTGGGATATTAAGTTGTGTCTTATTGTTTTGTGTTCTACTTCTAGTTTTCAGGTAGGTCTGGGAACAAAAGTGCTAATCATTTGAACTGAAAAAGTGTCCTGACAAGATTTCAAGGAAGCAAGAGATGTTAGAAAGTTTAAATAAACATTGAGACTTTCAAAAGCTTTTTTAAACTGATGCCAGACTAAGGCGCTGTCAAAGTTATTGCCAACCACTTTGGTTATTTATCGGAGGTGTGATATACTGTATTTAGGAGCACTAAAAGCAAAGATCTTGCCACATGCCAACCTCCTCAGACTTACATGGTCAAGTTTCAGAGATGCAGTGGAAAATATATTCAGAGCAGTTCTTTTCAAATGAGAATGAAATGCATAGCTACATCCAATTTTAATTTTTTTTCTGCTGTCTTCTCTCACACTTTTAATTTGATCATTTAGGCAAATGGATGGTGCCTGTAGGCACTTGTTTAAAAATGTTACTATACCTGTGCTTCTATTATTCATTATTATTTGTGTTACTGGAGACCCAGTTCATGCATTGAAATATACACAATAAAGATGTTTTTTTCCTCAGGTTCCTCACAATTGAAGTAAAGATGAAACACAATATATGGATACAATAAGTAGGTGCAGGTGGGAAGCACAACAAATGGTGAAACAATTGTGATTAATTATTTATTTTATTTTATTTTTTCCATTTTTATTCCACCTCTCTCACAAAAGTGACTTGGGGGCAGCTTACAATTATAAAAATAGACAATCAATTCAATTAAAATAAATAAAAATATAAATATAAATAAAAAAATATAAATAAATAAGAACCACAGNGCAAAATGGCTCACCCACCCCCCCCCAAGTACCTGATGGAAGAGCCAGGTCTAACAGTTTTGTCAGAAGGTAAAAAGATCTGGGCTGAGGTGAACCTTCACCAGGAGGGAATTCCAGAGCGACAGCGTAACCACCAAAAATGCCCTCCTGTCTGTCTGAACCCCGTCAGTAGTGTGGGACTTCCAGGAGGGCGCCCCCCAGACGACTGCAGGAGTCGCCCAGGGGGTGAGGCAATCTCCCAGATAAGCAGAGCCCAGGCACTGAAGGGCTTTAAAGATCAACACCAGCACCTTGAATTGGGCCTGGGAGACAATAGGCAGCCAGTGCAGTGCTCGGAACACAGGTGTTATGTGCTCCCTGCGGCCCATCCCAGTAAGGAGGCAGCTTCCGAACTGTCACCATGGGCAGTCCCACATAGAGTGCATTGCAGTAGTCTAGCCTCAAGATGATGAACGCATGGATGACAGTGGCAAGGTCAGAGTCTGAGACATATGGGCAGAGCCTCTTCACCAGATGTAATTGGTGAAAGGTGCCCCTGGCCACAGTCAACACCTGGGAATTCAGGCATAACTGTGAATCCAGGATCACCCCCAGGCTTCACACAGATGGAGTCAATAGAGGATGGATACCCCAGATAATGAGGTAAACTTCCTCACTCAGATCACCGACCCTGCTTACTAGCATCACCTCTGTCTTATCAGGATTGAGTTTCAATCGGCTTGACCTCATCCAATCCCCCACAGCAGCCAAACACTGGGACAGCAACTAGACAGCAGGGCCTGTGTCAGATGAAAATGATAAACACATCTGGGTGTCGTCTGCATACCGATAGCAGTAAACCTCCCAGCTGTGCACGACCTCCCCAAGCGTCTTCATATACACGTTAAACAAGAGCTGGGACAGAATGGAACCCTGTTGGACCCCACATAGGAGGCCCCCAGGGGACAAAGTACAGTCCCCTAGCACCACCCGCTGAAATCTGTCTGCAAGGTAGGAATGGAACCATTGCAAAGTGGTCCCGCCCACCCTCACCAGGTCCTGCACGGGTGTCACAAGCAAGGGTTACAGAATTGAACCATGAGGCAGATCTAACAGAACCAGCAGGGCTATACGACCCTTGTCCAGTTCTATGAGGAGGTCATCAACCTAGGCCACAAATGCTGTCTCTGTGCCATAAACCAGACCAAAACCAGACTGTGTGGGATCAAGAAAACCGATGCCATCCAAATGCACCTGGAGCTGATGAGCCACTACCTGTTAAATAACCTTCCCTAAAAAGGGAAGGTTAGAGACAGGCCGGTAACTTGCTGGGACATCAATGTCCAATGATGGTTTTTTTAAGGAAAGGCCGGACCATGACCTCCTTTAGGCAGTCTGGCACCCTCCCCTTCCAAAGAAAGGCATTGATAACCCTGGCCAGCAATGGACCTAGCATCGTGGGATGTGTTATTTTTTCCTCCTTTTACAACAATCTATTTTAATTGCTTTTAATGATTGTAAGCTGCCCTGAGCTGCCTGTGGCAGGAAGGGCGGGGTCAGAAATTTTAAAAAGAAAGAAAGAAAGAAATCACCCTAGCAGCTCTTACTAACCAGGATGGGCACAGATCTAATTTGCAAGTCGTGGCTCGAACAGATCCCAGCACATCGGCCACATCAGCAAGCATCACCAGTTGAAATTAATCCCACAAAACGTGACTAGACAGGGCATTCCTAACCTCTGGCTCCGCCACTGCCTCTGAAATGGTGGAGTTGAAGTCATGCTCAAAGTAAGAGATTTTGTCTGCAAAGTACTTCAAAAATGTGTCACAACAGGCCATGGATGAATCCAGTTCCAGGCAGAGACAGGCTAGACCAACCAGACCTCTCACCACCCAGAACAGCTCTGCTGGACATGACTGAGCAGACGCAATGAGAGTAGCTGTGATGGGATTGAGGGCTCAGTACCCCACTCTAGGCTGCTGTGACTCAGTTTCCCTGGCTTGCAGCTCTCACTGGATCAGCTCTCTCTCTAGAACTGATTGAGCCTGCAACAGGTGAACCTTCTTGTCACCTTTTCAGCCATAGAGTTTCCCAGCACAGACTCTTTCTCTCTAGGTTCGTCTGTGTTTGTAAACACAGAATTAACCCCAAACTGTGTCCCACCAATGTTAGGATCAGCAATTCCACTGGACCATACGAAGTTCAGTAAAAAGAAGTTTAATGAATAAATCATGAATAAGCATGCAGTACAAGATTATACTCGAGAGTGCAGAAATGAAAATAACATAACCAATAACGCATTCCTATCTGTACTTGGATTCTCCTGATTTAGGCTTACCCTAATCCAGGTCTAAGGGTATTTCAGTTCATGTCACAGCCAGAGATGGAAAGCTTAGCCGGGTATCAGTCTTTAGAGTTTCCAAAAAGCCTTACTTCATAGTTCCTTTGGTGCAGCCCTTCCCTGGCTGGTAAGATCTGATGATGCAGATGAAGCTCAACAAGCTGATCTCAACCAAGCGAGAGAGATAGAAAGATAACCCTCTCTTTGTCTTGTCTCCCCCCTTAAGTATCTTTCCAGGGTCCTTTGTTTGATTTTCCTGCCAGGTGACTCTGTGCTTTCAGTCATGTCCACAGGAAGAAATCCATTTGCAACTCAATGGTCTGTGTGTCTGCAGAGGTGTTTAGGCTTTTTCTGAATACACATTCGGCATGACTTTGCATTTCTCCATTGCATGAAGTGAGTTTCCAGTTCTCAGCTTTCACATTACATATATGTTTAACCTTTACTTTTACATATTTGTTAGACCTGTAGTCTACATGTAGCCTAGCGTCTCCTTATGACAGTAGCAAAGAACCACTTCTTTCCTGTCCCCACTGTCACAGCATAGGACTTCAAAAATGCTCTGTGCTGCAACCGATCATCTTGGATAAGGGTACGATGCCACTGTCACTCCAACTGCCTCCTTTCATGATTCAGGCATCCTAGGTCCTCCGTGAGCCACAGGGACCTGCGGAGCCCACGTGCTGGAAGCGGACGCCTAGGAGCCACCCAATCAATGGTCCCAGCCAACCAGCCATTCCAGAAGGCCACGAGGTCATCGATGGAATGGTCATCAAGGTCAACAGGTATCTCCCCAAGAGCATTCCGGAACCGCTCTGGTTCTATAAGTCTCCTGGGGCAGACCATCCAAACTGGTCCTGCACCCCTACAGTCAGGCAGGCATGCTAGGATGGAGGATTGCAGGAAGTAACGGTCTGACCACAGCAAGGCTGAACACAACACCCCTCCCCCCCCCCGATCATTGGATTAAAGCAATAATCTTTGGTCACAAAAGTCAGTCACAGCCAACCAATCTGGTTGTTTATTGGAGGTGCAGGATACTGTATTCAGAGGCACTGTACACTTAGCAAACCAAAGAATACGCAATCACTTTCCAACTTCCTCAGACTCACAGGGGGTATTTTCAAACATGACGATACCACAGGTGGCTATGCTAAGCCCGGCACAGCCACCCATGGTGGTGTCACATCTGCTCCCACCTGCCAGATGTTTGCTGTGGGTGGGAGCAGAGGTAACCCCAGACCGTGGCGGGACTAACTCCAGGTTGTGCACTGGGTTCCTTGCCAGCGCACATCCCGGAGTTAGCCCTGCCACGGTGCAGGGAAGGCAACCCCAGACTGTGGTAGATCGGGCCATCATGTCTGATGGCAAATTCTACCTAACTCCGATTGGTGGTTGGAGCTTTTCCGGGCGAGCGCAGCAGACTCATAGGCCATTGCACCCACCCATGTCTGCACGTCCCTCCACCCTCTCCCCCCTCCCCAGTCACCAGCATGTTTTCTCGGGGGTCAGGCCTGATCCTGCCATGGTGAGGACTCTCACCATGGGCAAGATCAATGTGTGACGGCTCAGAGCCATGATGCATGAAAATACCCAGGATCAATGTATTCTATCACACCATTTTACTGTGTGCAGTTTATTAAAGTGTTAATTTTGGCTTACTGAGTGAGGAAAAACTTTGATTGGAGATTTGGAGTTCAAAATGGATACTCCCAAGCTATGCAGCATCTTTCATTGTGAAAACAAGCCTTTATATGGGGAAACTAAAGTTATTTATTTATTTATTTATTTATTTATTATTAAACTTTATTAAACTTATATTAAACTATGTGTTGAGTAAACAGGTAAGTGGAATACAAACTAGGATCACTATTTCCCTCTCAAAGTAGAGATAAGATTTTGAATTTAATATATTTTCAGCTGCAAAAAATTAACAGAATTATGTCAACCTAATCTCATTACACTTGTAGCCATTACAATCAAAATTAGTTTCCCCTGCCATAGTGTGGGTTGGATTTTTAAAAAAGTTCTCAGAGGAAAAGGGTCATTACATTAAGGTAGTAAGTTACTAAATTGAGCTTCCTATTATACTGAAGTATGCACATTCATGTTTTCTTAAACCGCAGAAGGATGAGATGAATAATCCAAGTATTGTTCTGTGATTAGAGTCATACATTACATTTCCTTCAATTGACTGAAATACTGGTAGACAATGAAAGAAAATGTACAAAACTTGCGTTGAACTAGAAATGAACTGGAACTAAAATCCTAGTCAGCTCACCATCAAACTTTGGGGGTGAGGTGGGGAGAATCAGATCTAACCCCAGCCTTGTGGTTCAAGAGTCACTACCTCTAAATCAGGATAAGTAATGATATTGACTGCTCTTCAGTTTTGGTTCCACATACATGCATGAGTCCAATCCTGTGTGTATGTTACTCATACACTCAAACCACTAGATGGGGAGGGGGGGGGGAAGGGGGTTGGGAGCCTCTGTCTGTGGATTTTGGCTCCTGACCTCTATTCCACAAAGGAGGAATATCTGCCTCAAAATTGGCATATTAAGTTTTGAGACTGTTAGACCTTTCCTACTAATCTGAAATAAATTAAACAAAAGGTTCCTAAATTATTAAACTCAAATTTGACACTTTTTTCATCTATTTGTGGTTGAAAGAGACAAGTTAATGGGACTAATCTAGCTGAAATACAATGCACGGGAGCAGAAGTCCTAAATCAGCCTCTAGTTGTTTGAAATCCTAAGACATCATTCCTTCTCCAGCAATACACAGACTACCACCACTTCAGAATGAATGCAAATAAATACTATTTATGTTAGCCTGATGATAACAACAGTTTGGTTCACACTAATCCATCAATTGCTTTACTCTTCTAGATGACAGGGAAATACATATCATCAAGTTTAACACTGTCTGGTAAGTTTTAACATCCTATTCCTGGCCCAGCAGTTCACTGAAATTCTAGGGTCTTAACATTCCACCTGCTTTGCAGAAAGTGTTTGTCCATTGTTTTTAAAGTAAGTGTCATTCACTGGAAATCATCGTGGAATGAATGAAGTGGTTTGTGGTGCAGTGGGATTTTAAGACTCCATAACATCCACTCCCCTTCTTGCCAGACTTATGGTGCATGCAATCCACTTGATTCAGGAGTCAACCTCAGGTGATCTACCAGGAGCCTTCTTGCTGGCTTCAGTGCTCCAGTCCTGGATCCCTCCCATTGGCTTTGGCTTCAGCTCTAGGGCTCCTCAGCAACTGTTCTTTTCAGGAATGGAAGAGTTTCCTTAGCCTGCCTCCTCCCTGAAGATACTCCCTGGGATGTCCATCCCACTCTCTTCCCCAGAGGTGATGTCTAAGAGGCTGGTCCTTCTACCCACACTATGTTCTAACTGGAGATTAACTTGTGATCTGCCAGTAGATCATGATCTACATCTTGTCCTCCCCTGCTCTAGGAAAAGGTGTGAAGTCATTTGCTGTAAGCTTTTTTTCTCCTTGTGTGCCCAGCCAGTTTTTTTTTACTGGTATCGTAGTGGAAGGAACTAAAAATCTCTAGAGAGGATTTCAACCCAATGTAACAGGGTAGGGCCCTGAAGTCCATACAGAATCATATAGTGAAGTACACAGTACTCACATAGGATGCCTCTCTAGGTGCCTTACACCCTCAGGTCAGGTACAGTCCCTCCCAGTAAGGTTAGTCATTCTTTGGCACCCTTTCCAGCTTGTCCTCCTCAGCCAGCTGACTCCAAGGATTTGTCCCTCCTAGGCACCAGGCCGGCTCCAAAGTCCTTAGCTGCCCTCTCAGGCGGAGTCCTTCCTGGCTCCCTGGTTAACTCCCTAGACAGGGCGCTTTTACACGAGCGGGTTGCCTCACAATCAAGGTATTTCATTCGCGGTCTGAAAACAATGTGCGACCGCCTTCAACACGCATGATCCCGGACTTCCATCTTGTCTAATCTTGCCTTGCGGGATTTTGAGATATCGCGCGAGTGGGTCGTGCCACAGCGACCCGCTTGTGTAAAAGCTCCCTGAGTCTCCACTCAGTCTTTTCAGGACAGCCCAGCTGTCCCCATTTAGCCACTTGGCTCCAGTGAATTACACAGTGTAATCAACTGTAGCCACTGAGCTGCTCCATTTGCAGCATTTAGCTCGGCCCTCTTAAAAGGCCAGCCAGTGGACAGAGCGTTGCTTGCTCCCTGAGGCTGCATCCCTGCAGGAACGGACCCCAGCTCCAGGTGTATGGTCCTTCAAGAACCTAGTGACCCTGTCATACCCACAATCCAAACATAGTTTTGAAGGTGGGGCTTCACTTTCCCATGCAGTTATGTACATCTTAGTCACAAACTAGCCCTTAATTGTTTGATGCCTTGGCTTTTTTCTATCTGTGGTTTAAATCCAATATCTTCCCCCAGAGCTGTTGCAATATCTACATTACTTAACGCTCACCAGAGCCTTAAAGCTCCTCAGGTAGAACATAGTAGGTGCAAACCAATAGAACATGATTTTCATCCTCAAGAAACATTTCATAAACAGGATATTTTCCCTCCCCTCGTCAACCAGAGCAGTGAACAAATGCTGCCTTGTTTTCTTTTTCTTTCCCATTTTTACTGCACTGCACTCTTTGATTTTAAAGCTACCTTGATATTTTGTTACTTCCTTAGATTATGACTTCTGCTTTTCATTCATCCCCATCATCCATCAAAAATGTCCCCTGTGACACAGATGGCTCAATCAGTATGAGCACAAGTTCAAAAACAACTGCTGAATTCAAGTAATAAAATACAAAATAGTGCTGCCAGATATACAAATAGCTAGTTGAATACACTAGTCTCAAAACTACACAAATATCAAAAGGCTAGTATTAAACTTATGAGAACAAATATACAAATATTGAACTCAGGAACACAGACATTTGAAAATTCAGTGCGAATTTGAAAACATATTTTCTAGTTTAAGCCACTGAATTCACTGCAACATTGCAAATTTGAGTATGTTTGCTCTGAATATTAATTTCAGCTCTAATTTTACCCTCCTATTGTCTGTGATCTCTCATGTCTCTATCACTCATCTGCTCTCTGCATACTGGTCCCATACAGATGCATCCCGGAATGGTCTAAACAGATCCAGCAGTAAAATCAGCAGAGGCCACCATCTGGACCTGAGTAAGGGCTGGTAAGGTAGGGGCAGAAACAGGGACTGGCAGAGTGGGAAGGGGGGCTGGCAGCATTAAAACCCCCAAGCTTCTGGAGACACAGATCAGGAATTCTTGGGCAGACTTTGCCCTCAACATGTTTCTTTATTCCTTTTACAAATCAAGTGGCATTTCCACTCAACACTGCCTGTAGGAAACTCTGAATCTACTATTGTCATAGACGCTCCTGAAGGGGAAAGCAGGCCAGCTTCTTGGCTACAACCCAAAGGGTAGATGTTTAAGTTTGTGTTGTACACTTGCTCCCACTCTCTTTGCTATGAACCTGCACATCAGGGAAGAGGGGAGGGAGAAGCAGGAGCAACCACAGGAGCTATAGTTCAAAGCAGTTCATGTCACTCTGTCACTAATTTGAGAAACAGCATTGACGGACCCTGTAGAAAATTTCATTCTGTCTTTCCTGGTTATAGGAAATATGGACATGCTCAAAATCTCTTCCATGAGATTATTATGAGATTCTTCACCTGGGAGATAAAGAATGAATAGGACCTAAAATGTTCACCCCAAGAATGAAAAGAACCTTCACCCCAAGAATGAGAATGACCTACTAGTTCACTGCAATAAACTACATCCAAAAAGAGAGAGACTTAAAAGGCAACTTTATTAATAATATACATGAGATGAGTGAATGTGGGCCTATATATTTACAATGTCTTCTTCCTTAAGACTTAGAGAGAAGAATGAGTAATGGCCCCCAACACAGGTGAGGTGCACATTCACAGCAAATCGGTCTTTGAATGGTTCAATAGCTCATTTTTTGTTGTTGCACCTTGTAAAAAAATACATTGTGATAATTTTTCTCTTTCCATTGTGTCAGTCCTCACCCGCAGAGACATTCTTGGCGGTGACTGCAGGGCTCCCGGGGGCCGCAACAGGCCGCTCCCTGCCCCCCCCCCCGGCACCGGCCACATCACTTCCACTGCCCGCACCAGACCCAGCACTATCAGCATCTCTCCACCGCCGCAGCCGGATGCCCGGGCAACCCGTGACAACAGCGCGGCAGTGGAGCCCCTCCCCTCCTCCTTTCAGGACGTCGGGGTGGCCCGACTTCCACTACGCCACTCCGCTCGCCTCCAAGCACATCGGGGGCGGAGCCAAGCACATAAACACTGGTGCTGCCAGACAGACAGCGCCAGTAAGCTGGCCCCCAAAGCTAAGTGTGCCTTTTGCTTGTTGCATTGCTTGATTGTTTTGGGGGGCCATTACTCATTCTTCTCTCTAAGTCTTAAGGAAGAAGACATTGTAAATATATAGGCCCACATTCACTCATCTCATGTATATTAATAAAGTTGGTGTGCCTTTTGCTTGTTGCATTGCTTGATTGTTTTTGGTGTACCCTTGTTCCCTCCTTTCCTTGCTAACGCAGTGACCCTTGTTCCTCTGTTCCCGCGTTCCCTGGTGTGTACTTGTTATTCCCCTGTCTGCTCGTTGCCTTCTGTGCTCCTGTGTTTGTCCCTGTCTGCTCCCTGCTACCCTTGTGTCGAGTTTGTCCAACACCATTGAAAGGGATTTTGTATAACTGAGAGTGCACGTTTGTGTCTGGGACCCTGTTGAGAACCTACCTGGTCTGAGTGTGGTGAGTAGTGTTGTGTGCGTGGAAGTTCCCCCTTTCCTTCCAGGGTTTCTCCCCTTTCCTGTGGAGTGTGAGTGCCCTTCACTCCTTTCCCCTCTTAGACCTGGGACCCTGCCCCTGTAGCCCTTCGCACAATCTCACATCTCCACCTTGCCTCCCCACCTGGGTGCATGCGTGTGTGTGTGGAGTAGGGGCTTTCCCACTTTAAAGCTCTGTGCCCTATGATAATAGGGGCCTGATATCCTGGAGATCATATAGGCTACAACACTATCCAGACAGGCATTTTTCCCTAGGGCCCTCCTTGCAGAGCAGGCGATTGTGTTCACTGTGTGTGTGGTTGGGTCCTTCCCTGGTCCCCCTTTCACCCTCCTCCCATGACACATTGTTTAGCATGAGTGGTTTCTACTGTGTTGGACTAATTTTGTTCTGGAGTGCAGTCCTTACTTTCCTCTTATCCCATCCCTGCTGACTTCATCCCCAATATGCACTGTTGGACGGACATTGGAGATGAAGGTTTCTTCTGTTTGAAAGATTCTACTAGTTTCACAGACATTCACCTATACCTAAATACATTGGGTTAATTGCTTGTCATTGATAGGGACTAGGGCTGAAATGGCAAGCTGCTGTGGTAGCTGTTTCTGACGGAAAGAGTTCTTCCACAATGAGTGGCATGACGTTCATTCTGCTACTTTCATACCGCTGGCACTTTCCAACATGCGGTCATGGCACAAAGTAGCGGAACAATGTTTCTTACATCACTTTCCGAGATTATTCCAACACTTTCCAATAATTCCAATGTCGCAAAACAAAGGGTGTGGAATTAGCGGAATGCCAGCAGAAAAGTTGCAGAAAGTCATGGGCAATTCCAAAATGGCAGAATGAAATAGCGACACAGAAAAAGAAGTTGCCCCTTCAGCCCTAGGGACTCTTTGTGCTGATGTACCTAGCAGGTTGTCTGCTCAAAATTGAACTAAACCTGTCAGCTAATTCCATATAGATTCCGAATGAATGGCAGATGATAGAAGATTTCAGTCATTATGGAGATGGATAATCAAACTGGTGAACTTGTAAAGGTAAAAAGCTCCAGTCTCTTTACAAGATGCTGCTTTGCACCAATTGTGTGTGTTCCACACTTTAAAACTTAGAATGATGCAGCTCTGAAATAGAAATATTAGTTAGTATTACTTTTGACACCTTACCATGTTTTATTCTATTTCAGCTAATGCTTTTCACATTAGTGCTGGTACCAAGTGTGATGATCATGCTGCTCTTTCTACAAGTACACACATTTTGGTCTTTCTGTATCCAGTGTCACTAATGACCCTCCAGGAATTCTTTAAAGCAGGAAGCTGCTCACGCAATTCATTATCCTAAGAAAAACAGATCAGTAGCCAAAAGGAGGGAAAGGCCAACTCTCACTTCTTCCAGGGAGTCAGGACTAAGTATTAGACAGGAAAGCGAAGACATGCTGCATAAGCAGAAAACACCAAAAAATATAGGCTGGCATTTCCTCACTTCATAATATAATACAGTTACTGACTACATTATCAGCAGGGGTAATGCAAACAAGTACATAGTTAGCACTGGGTGTTTTTAGACAGATGCAGGGGCAGTTTGGAACTGCTCTGGGGATGCACCCTATGTCCATCTGCTTCCAGTTCCACATAGGTCCACTTTAAATGGACCCAGCAGGTTCCCCATGACACGGTTTGCTTGTGCGGCACCCCTCCCCCACATACCATAGACTTGCGGGCGATCACCTGATGCTCTCGGCTGGCACCACAACTGGTGTTTCTGGGGCAATGGCTGGCCAAGGGTGGAGCTGCAGCATGGGTCTGCAGAGCTGATAGACAGCAGCTCCATTACAAGCTGGCGCCCCAGGTTTGGCCAGCCCGCTGATGGCACTCCAGGATGTTCCACAGATCCATCAGCAGGGCTACCCTGGAGTAAGCACAACCTGCTCTGCTTCAACATCTGGCAGAGCCTCCTTCTGATGGACTGGTCAGCCTGGGGATGATGTAGGGATGGGCGAACGCGGTTCGGAAGTTTGGAGTTCGGTCGACCAAACTCAATCTGTTCAGTCGACCAAACTGAACTTCCAAACTGAACTCAATTTTCCAACCGAATCGAATTTACAAACTCGGTTCTGTTCGCCCATCCCTATAAGATAATATTCCATTTAGTTCAATGGGGTTTGAATTTCTGAACTCTGTTTGGAAGTTCAGATTCGGAATAGTTCCGAACCAAACTCAATTTTTGAACCGAACAGAATTTCCGAACTCGGTTCTGTTTGCCCATCCCTATGAAGCAGGCTGGTGTTGCAGCACCCGGAGCTGTCATTCATCTTTTTACACCTATTGTTTCCAGTGGAGTTACCTCATGCTTCCTGGTAATTCAGTATGGACCTGATCCAACACCCAACAAACCCATGGCTTAGACTCTGTATTGGTGGGTCATACCTCACAGAAAGATATTTTCATGATTTCATTCACTGATCCTGATTTACTCTTCAATTCACCGGCCTCTATTGTTTGGTCCCTTGCATAAAATTCTGATTAAAAGCCCTGTACATGGGAACAACCTGGTATTTGTATTTTAGTATTTGTATTTTCTATAGGGTTTTTGACATGGGAATGCTATGCCAGTATGAGAGGCTGATAGGGAAAGGAAAATAATCTTTTTAGAAGTGCTGCTAAGTCTGCTACCAATTTAGGTGTGAATTTTAAAAAAATGACATTTAAGTGGCTAAACAGCCACACAAGCAAGGAAGGTTCTCTCAGTCTGGTTTTCAGTAACTGAATGGATCACTGAATGTTTAGAACCATATTCACTGCAACTCATTACAATGGTGAAGATAAGAAAGCAACTCGTTACAATGGTGAATTTCACCTCTCAGCTTTGATATATGAAGTATTCTGCTCTTTCCCAGCTCACCTCATTCATATTGAGAATCCTATCAAAATGAGCTGCTTGCATGCACTTGTATATCAAATGTGGGAACTGTGAAACCTGATATGGCTTGTAAAAAATAAGTTAACCCAAAAAATTAGATGATGCTGAGACAACACAGGTGACAGGCAAAGTATTTGGGCCATATATCTGTTTATTGTTGAATACTGTCTAGCATCGATGTCTGCATTCTAGATACAAATCAATGTTTTGTTATCAATATTTTTTCAATGTTTGTTATCTCTTTCATTTGGAAGCACAGTTTTTCACTGACTTCACTACAAATTTCCAGTGTTCTTTGCAAAATCTGACCCGCTTAGAATACTCTTGCTATGACTTAATTGTTCAGCTATTCCACAAACATTTTGATCTCTGTTCAGATGCATGAGTTATATGTTCATTTTTGTGCAACTAAGTTTTATGTAGGCGTGTTAACAGAATAGTAAATGCTCTCACATTACCAGGTGTCTTTGTCTGCAGGGTATGCTCCAGTGGAATGTCAGTTGCTTATAACAGTTTTCTTTCCAAATATTTTCTCCCAAGAGACAGCAAATTGTTTCTTTTTCTTTATGTCCGATGACAAGTGTAATAGGGTTCACTGGGTCCCGGACCTGGGGTAAATACTTACAAGCTCCAGCCCCAAAGACCCAGGCCCATGCAGGATCTTCACTATGCACCTATATTTGCCAGTTCTATACGCAGAGGTTTGGGTGCTTCTCCTTTAGGCTGTGCCTGGCTAGGCACAGTCCCCCCTGGCCAAGTATGAAAAACCCCATTGTCAGATTCAGGCTACCAGCTCAGTCACTCCCCTGTAGCCCTCGAGTAGAGCCATTCCCCAGGCTCTGATGGCCAGGCACAGTCCCTTCGGCAGCCAACATGAAGGTAGAGCCCTCCCTAGCCCCTGCCTCTCCTTTCTGTCCTTCTCCTTCCCAACCAGCAGCCTCCTATAGGCTTAGGGCTGGTCCAGCCATGTCCAGCCCAGCTGACCCTACTCAGGCCCTTGGTTACTAGACCCTAGAGGCTAACCCAGCTGAGGCACCTCAAGGCACCATCCTGCACTGCCTCAGTGGCTACACCCTCCAGGCCAGTGCTACCTCTTCTTAAAGAGCCATGCTCAAGCACCCAGCCTGACCCACATGCAAATGGCAGAATATTTTAAATCAGTCATTTGATATTGTTGCTGCTTTGAACCTAGTTCTTTTCATATGCAAATTCACTTCACCTGATAAGCTGTTTCCTATCTTTCACGCCCCAACCCTTATGTTTGCTTTAGCCTTGTCCTATGTGTTTACCACTTTTCTCCCACATCAATATACATCTTTTAGAAGTCTGTTTTTAAATGTTTGGCATCTCTCTTTCCTTCCTATCTAAAACCCACCCCACCAGCTACCTAGTTTTATGCACTCCCATCCATTCCTGCCTCCTTACATATCTGTGCAAAATTTGCTCAGTTTATATATTTCTCACTGGCTACGCTATATGCCTGAGGAAGAGCCCCGTGTGGCCCGAAAGCATGTCATTTTCACCAACAGCAGTTGGTCCAATGAAAGATATCATTCATCCCTCCCTGTCTCCATCTTTGGCCCTTTTTACATGGGCCGCGGCACAGGGAGGGGGTTGGTGTGCACTGCAGTCCATGTGAGGTGGGTGGGGAGAGGGTGTCGATGGACGCACAGCCACTTCCACCCATCAACATGCACGGAGCAACCACCATTTTCAATGTTTGCTCCGTGTGTGGGGGGGGATGGGTGGAGGTGGGTGTGCATGTGTGTGCATGGGAGCGCACATGCATGCACACCCACCCCCCACGGCACATATTACACGAGACTCACCCACACATGAACACCCAGATTTCTGCATGTTCAGGCGTGGGTGCCGCCCGTGTAAAAAGGGCCTCTGTCACTTGGGACCAACATGGCACCCACATAATCTCTCTAAGCTACTTCTAGTGAGAAATAAATCTCAAAATATATGCATATTCCCAGATACAAGAGTAGTGTGTGCTTCAAACACAAATAATACATTAATACAGACACCCCACCCCGCGATGGGCCGTAATCAATGAAAACACTTAAAAGGGTAGGGAGGCCTTAACCTGCAAATTCGATTCTCATTTACCCTTAGCTTGAGATTTATATAAAAAGGTCAGATTAACGTTTCAAAGTTTACATGTATGACTTGTACATTTAGTGAAACAAATATTAAAATTCATAAAAGCAGATACATGCCAGTCTGCCAACCTACTAAAACCCTGCACCTTTGTATGTATTAGTCACACATTTTGACACCGATAAATCACTATGCAGCAGTTGCAGACAGCTGTGAAAGTCTGGGGCCTAAAAAAGATTAATTGGGGAAGTGTGTTAAAAGTTAAAGTGCCAATGCCTCGTCGTTAAGTTATGTGGAGACTTTGTACGGCAGACCCATAACACTGCATTCCACAGTCTAGGAAACGACACACCAGATCTTCATTAATTAAGGGAGTGCCCAAGTATTTCAGTTTACTGATGCTTTGCAAATTCAAAATACATTATCTGAAAGAAGAGTCACACTTCAGGAAAAGAAACTATTCAAAATGTAATAGTTTGTTTCAATTCAAATAGGTTTACTTATTTATAAAAAGCCTAAGTGCCTAATCTGATAGTTCGGGTGCTTTAGCAATTTTAAAATACACACGAAGAAAGCATTCTAGCTGCACATTATTGACTAGTCATCCTGATTTAATAAATAATGTTTTTGCTGATGAAACTAAACAGTTTCCCACGAGTAGATCCCCCTCCCCCCCACACTTTTTAACCTACGCCACAATGCAGTGTGCTCAGAAGGACAACAAATCCACTTGCTAGAGGACCAAGGTGGGGAAGAGAAAGAAAAATGTAGGGTTAAGAGGCCTTCATAGAGAATGCCCCATCTTTTTCTCATATGTTTTTATTTAACAATAATAGTAACTGCATGTTTTAATTAGGAATGAGTGCATTCCTGATTCAAGACACAATTGTTAATATTTTTATAGAATGCATTACCTATTGCGTTATCCTGATCTTAAAGTCTGGTTAAAGCATGTACCTGTGAGAGTGAGGGATAAAAGGTAGCTATAAAAATATATCTGCTAGCAACTCCCAAAGTCTCACTGGTATCTGGAGCGCTAAGACTCAAACACCCTAGAGCTAGCAAAGCCACTATGAGAAGCCCTTGTTATTTTTATAGCATTCCAGAGGTATTAAAGTTGGGGCTCTAGTTTAGTTCTATATTTACTGGGCAATCTCAGGCATACAACACAGTATTTTTATTATTATTAATTATTTTTATAATTTATTGTTTTTTATTATTTTTATCATTATTATTTTGGAAATGGAAACACTCTCAGTAGAATTTAAATTCCTCCCCCCCCCCCCCATTCATTGATGAAATTTCTGACCGGTTGTTGTAAAAATAATAAAGATAGAGCCATTGTACTTCACTTGGTCCATGTACTGCCTGCCCCTATTATTTGGAATTTTCCTTATTTTTAAAACATATCTAAAGTTAAAATGCGCAAGTACTATCTTCCCTGTACTTTGTACTATCCAGAAAGTAAGCAGTTAGTTAGCTAGGATTTGCTTCCAAAGGATTCCCTGTTAGTTACTAACATTTCCTTTGTTTCCAAACATTAGTTTTCAGAGAGAGCAGAGAGTTTAGTGTACATCTAAGGTAAGCCACCATTTTCAGCAGAGCCCTTTCGAATTTACACTGCAGTGACTCAGAACAGACTCTAGTCCTGGATGGGCAGAGATAAATAACATGCAGTTTATCTGCTGGAAGCACTGTTCTGGTCTCATGACAAGTATCCGTCAGTGTACTGTTTCAGCCCTGTAAAATCCTGACATGCAGGAAAGGGAATAGTTCTCTCACACACTGTGTGGTAAAGGTGATCTCTGGAAATTGTTGAGCATCTCTCCAGTAGGCCATACATCAACTTTACTGATAAGAAAAATGTCACCTATTGTGGCTTGTTTAAGGCAGGCTCAGTTTAACACACCAGACTCCTAATCAGTCAGAAAGTCAGCAGCAGGTATTGCTGAAATAAGGCTGTATTTGATTTAGTCAGCTGTATAGTAAGGGCTGTAAGTCAGAGGAGTCCATCACACCAGGAGTTACAGCTAGCTTACTTATTAATTCACAGTGCAAAGAATGGATTGTTCCTAACAGGAGAGAGACTAGAATGCAGGGGAAAAGTTCAAAAAATGTTTGCACATATTGGGTATTTTCAGACGTTACGAGATCACAGTCAACCACAGTGAACTACGGTCAATCCCGTGGTGGGGCCAAAGCGCCCTGAACGTCTGTTTCGCGGGCGACAGATGTTCATCACAGTCAATCCCCACCAGGGGTCAAAAATAACCACGCTTCCAGGGCTCCAGCCTGGGCCATTTCCGAAAGCGTGGTCAAAGCGATTCCCACCAGGAAACAAAAACAAGTAACGACTGAACGGCAACCACCGGCCAGAATCAAGAAACATGATTCCCAGTCAGGGACAAAGCATGCAGTGTTGCTGTCAGGCAACCAGCAACAACACAGGCTGGGGAGGGAGATGTAAAGGGCACACAGCAGCAGAGGGAAGTGGCGGGATGGAGCGAGGCGGAAGGGAGAGGAGAGCGGAGGGCGAGAGAGCAAGGCAGGAGGAGGAGGAGGTGGTGGAGGAGGCGCAGGCGAAGGAGGTGGTGGTCGTGCTGCACATGGAGGCGGTGGAGGGATAGCAGCAGCAGCAGCAGCCGGGTGAGTCACCTTCCGGGTGCTTTGACCACGGCCTGGGATCGGCATAACGTCTGTTGCACTGTCCCGGTCTGTGGTCTGCCGGTCCGATTCCCTGCCGTGGTCCCACTCCCGTCACGTCTGTTTGGGGCCTCTCTTGCCCATGGGGGATGGTTAGCCGGTTCGCCATGCTGGGAATCCACTGTGGTGAATCGGGCGCCCATAACGTCTGAAATCACCCATTGTGAAAAAAGGCAAAAGAATTCATTTTTTGCTGCTCAGAGTACTTAGCAAAGAGTTCCTCCACAGACTTAACAGCCTCCCATAGCAAAGGATAGCAAGGATGCTGGCACAGAGAGATACAGTATCACCCGGCACTAGAATAACATTGCTTGTTTCTTCCAAGTTCAAGAATATGAGTGTGTGTGCAACTGTGCAACCATGCGCAAAATGCTGAGGAGGGGATGTGAATTTTAATTTTTACTAATTGGACTGACTGCTAGCAAAACCTGAGGGAAGCGTAAAGGGTAAATCAGATAGTTGAGGGAAGTATGTCCCTCTCCCCTAGGGTCGGGAAACCGGTAAAATCCGGTATCCGATAATGCCGGTACCGGGCATACCGGCATTATCAGATTCGACCCGGTAATCCGGTCCAGGGTACCAGATTCCGGGTACCGGATTTTTTACATTGCAGCCATTTAAAAATGGCTGCAATGTAAAAACTTAAAGCCCCAAGTTTAAAAAAAAACAAAACCCTCCCCGAGTCCAGGCTGTGCGGGTGGAAGGGGGGACACCCCCCACCCACCCTGCCCAGCCTGGATTTTTGTTTAAAAACAGACTGAGAGGCGAGCCCACCCCCCAGCACCAGCGGCCGCGGCGTCCCCGCAGCCGCCTGTAAGTATGACCCGATCCCTGGGGGTGTGTGTTTAACACCCCCCCACCCCCCAGGGATCACCCCTACTAAAGTGCATAGCTTGCGCTTACCTTGCGGAGCTCCGG
>QEPC01013929.1:2042010-2072861 GCA_003113815.1 Sphenodon punctatus | reverse complement strand
CTTTGGAACTCCCTTCCGGAGGAAGCTCGCCTGGCCCCTAGCCTGTTGACATTCCGGCGAAGTTGTAAAACCTGGCTGTTCGCCCAGGCCTTTGGGAGGGAGGGTGGGTAGGGTGAGGTGTTTTAGCTCCCCCACCCATTTTGGTTATTTTAGCTTGTTGTTATATTTATAATTTTAGACCTGTTTTAGTATTTTTATGTATTATTTTGATTATGTGAGTTTTAATGGTTTTATTGTGTTTTAAAATTGTTGGAAGCTGCCCCGGGCTGCATGGCAGGAGGGGCGGGGTATAAATGTATTAAATAAATTAAATAAATAAATGCCTCGGGCTGGCCCTGCCTCTCTCAACCTTACTCAGCAGTTGCACATAGGAAGACAGGCCTTGGAAAGACACTAGTACTACTGACAGCATTGCACTAAGCAAAGGTTTCTTTCTGAGTGTCCTGGCAGTGTGAATGTGAAGAGTGATTCCACCTGGCTGATCGGAGATCACAGACCATCTTTTGTAAAGGCTCACCCAGTGCTACTGCTGATAAGGCTCCTCTTAGCATCTGCAGTGACATTGTGCTTTAGGCAAGTGGTTCGTAAGCTTTTTGCCTGTGCAACCCCATTTTGAGATTTAAATAATATTTCCTGGGCCCATACAGCAATAAAGACATACAAAATATATAAAATACCAATCAGATCACAATCCCATCCTCAGACAATATTGCCCTGCTTGGGGTCCCAACTCAGAGTGCAGGCTAAACCTGCTAATACACAAACAACATCAACAATGTAACATCTAATCTCCATCCTCGCAGATGTTATACTGAACATCCGGTTAGAAGTAGAGAGCCAGCGAAAGCAGGTATTTAGTACAACTTCTACATAGATTGAATGCTCCATTTCCATTGACCAATAGGACCTATGAAGCTGTGAGGTCTTGTGTCCTAGAATACCCCAGGACTCCAGTCCTCCCTCCTTACATCTCCCTAGAAGCATGAGCTTGAGAGTTTTCCTGATCCTGTGCCCTTACCACTGGGAGGGGGCAACCTAGTACAGGCTGCTTTTCCCATTGTTGTAACAAAGCATTTGTAAATTACTGCTGCATGCTATAAACTCAGGTTTTAAATTCAGATCCTAGACACGCCATTAAATAAATAAATAAATAAATAGTTTGAGTCTTCCTTAAATGCCTTCTCATTTAACAAAGCCAAACTAGAATGGACTCTCTTTGCCCGAGTCTGTCTAGATAGATGCCAGAGAAGTAGCAGTAGGCCCACTCTCTCTCTCTCTCTCTCTCTCTCTTTCTCTCTCAAAATGTGGTAATGTATCTGCAGTAGGAATGTGCGAACATGGTTCGGATGTTCAGAGTTCGGACCGAATTCGGTCTGTTCAGACGACCAAACCGAACTTCCGAATCGAACCCGAACTGAACTCGAAAATGACCGAACAGTTCGATACGTAACTGGAAGGACCAGGGAGGGGGAGGCAGCTGAGGAGCAGACTTCCTGGCACCAGGGGTGGAGAGGCTTGGAGTAGCAGCCAGTCTGCCCAATCACCATCCCTTTTCTCCTCAGACCACTGGCTTCGCAGTCTGTGATTGGACATGGGGGAAGGGGGGGCTAGGCTGCACAGAGCCAATGGGTCTTGTGGTAAGGCGGACACAGCAAGTCACAAAAGTCATTGCCCTTCCCCCTTCCAACACCTTCTGAGCTAGCCACTGATCATGTCAGCAGGCGTTTTCAGAAGTCTCCCTCTCCTAGCAGTTGTGTTCCTCCCAGACCATTGGCATCCTCATCCTATTTCACTCATCCCACACATTTACCTCCCTAGTATCATTTATTTAGATTACATTAGATAGATTTAGGTGTTATTTTTATTTTAAACCCATCTCTGTGTTCTTTCTCCCTGCCCTCCATTGAATCCTCCCCCTCCTCCCACTATATATTCCATCCCTGATTCCCTTCCCCTATTTTTGGATTTATTTATTTATTTATTTATTTCCATTTGTTAGCCGCCCCCTCATACCTACGGCATCTCGAGGTGGTGTACAATATTATAAAACCCAAATAATGACAATAAAATCAACAACAATAACCCAAACCCCAATAATTTAAAAACATCACTAAAAACCAACACCCCCCCTCCCACCCATCCCTCCGAATGCCTGGGCAAACAGCCAAGTCATGTAAACACATTGAAAGGCCAACAGGCCCGGGACCAGGTAAGCCTCCTCCGGGAGGGAATTCCATAACTGCAGCCTGGCCACTGAGAACACCCTCTCCATTGTGGCCCCCCATCTTACCCAGGGGACCTCCAGAAAGGCGCCCCTGGTGGACCGAAGGGATCGCTCTGAGGCGCGGAGGGCGAGGTGGTCCCCGAGATATGAGGGGCCCAGACTGTGCAGAGCTTTATAAATCAATACTAACAGCACCTTGAATCTGGCTCGGTACGCTATAGGCAGCCAGTGCACAGTGCGGAGCACTGGTGTTATGTGCTCACGCTGCCCCGTCCCCATTAGGAGACGGGCCGCCGCATTCTGCACTAGCTGCAGCCTCCAAACCAGAAACATGGGAAGCCCCACGTAGAGCGCGTTGCAGTAGCTTAGCCTCATGGTGATGAAGGCATGGATGAGAGTGGCCAGATTGAGCCCAGAGAGGTACGGTCGAAGCCTCCGTAGGCTTTCACCAACCAGGACGGGCACGGATCTAATTCACAACTTGTGGCTCTAACAGACCCCAGAACATTCACCACGTCGGTCGGCATCACTTCCTGAAACTCATCCCAGAAAGATCAACCAGACGGGGCCTCCATAACCTCATGCCCCTTGCTTACTGCTTCCAATCCAGTGTCAAAGTTACTCTGGATCTGAGTGATCTTGTCTATGAAGTAGATGACAAACTACTCACAGCAGGCCTGGGACAAGTCCCCGTCCAGGCGGAGGGAGGCTGGACTGATCAGCCCCCGCACCACCTGGAACAACTCAGCTGGATGCGACTTTGCAGACACTATGAGGGCGGCAAAGAACTCCCTCTTTGCCATCCTCACAGCCTCAACATAGGACCGCAAATGGGCCCTATGGAGAAGTCGAGTCCAACGCCAGCATCACTCTAGTCTCCTGCCTACCTGTTTCATACACTGCAGCCCCTCAGTAAACCAAGGGGCCCTGCGGTGATGAGATGGAGGTAGTAGAAGTCTCGGAGCCACCCTGCCAATGGCTTCCCCCAGCAAGATGTTCCAATGCTGTACCAGCTCATCGACTGAGTGACCATCAGGGTCGAGGGTTATCTCCCTCAGAGCCTCCTGGAACCATCCTAACTGGTCCATTCCCCTTATGGAGGGGGTGCGCTGAGAGGTTGGCCTGTAGGAGATAATGGTCCATCCACAACAAGGGCGTGATCCTCACATCCCCCACTAACAGATCACCCGCCTCAAGGCCAGAGCAGAAGACCAGGTCGAGGGTATGCCCCCCCCACATGGGTTGGGCAGTTGACCACCTGGGACAAGTCCATGGTTGCCATGGCGGCCATGAACCCACGCTCCACTCCTACAAGGCCAGCGTCGGCATGGGAATTGAAGTTCCCCAGGACCAAAGTCCTGGAGGAGGTCAGCACCACCTCCGAGGCCAGCTCTGCTAAAGTGGCAAGGGATGCCTCCGGACAGGAAGGGGCCTGGTATACCAGCAACATCCCAAGCTTGCCCCCAGCCAAATAAAACACCACATGGAGGGCCTCAACACCTGAAATCTCCTGGGCTGGATATCTCCTTACTGGCCAGTCCTCCCTAAAAATAATAGGTACACCTCCCCCCCCAGGTCCCCGTGCGGGGCTGATTCTGCACAGCATACCTGGCCAGAACAAGGTCCGCTAAACATGGCCCTTGTCCAACCAGGTCTCTGTAATGCCCACAAGGTCCACCGCCTCATCCAAGATCAGGTCCCGGATAACCGGGGTCTTATTCACGACAGACCTTGCGTTCAACTGCATCAGCCCTTTACGGGCGGACCCTGGTCCCTGACCCTCCCTCACCATCGGTGGGGGGGGCAACTCTCTCAACCTCTATCAGAGACCTCGGTCCCCTTGGACCATACCGTCTGCACCCCATAACCACCCCTATGGCCGCTTCTCCCCTCCCATCCACTCCAGCTTGACCCCTCAGCTGTTCACCCTGCCTCCAGAGTCCCCCCCATGATCCTTCCCCCCTCCCTCCCCCCACTCCCCATAACTCCCATCCCCATATTCCCCCCCCAACCGGTCTTCCTGTTGCCACCAGGTGGACCCACCTCCAGCACATTCCCCCACTGCCACCAAGGGTTAGTGCTAGTGACACCTCCCCTCCCTTCCTCCCCCTTTCCCCATCCCAAACATACCCCCACCCCCCACAACTTTTCCCATAAAACTCCCCCCCAATAATACACGTAAAAGGACTTCCCCCCCCCAATAAAACATGTAAAAACCAACCAGTATTTCCCCCTGGACCCCCTGTGGCCCTGAAGTAGGATTAGATTTAGAGTAGGATTAGATTGATTTAGGTTTCATTTCAGTTTCCTCCCTGTGTTGTTTGTTGTGAGCTGTCTGTATTCCCCCAACCCCCCATCCCTGTGTAGATAGATAGATAGATAGATAGATAGATAGATAGATAGATGTAGGAGTTAGCTTAGTGATAGAGATAGATAGAGATAGCGTGTAGTGATTCATTTTTATAGTGTGTTTGTAGGACTAGACCTTTGTGCTATTAGCTATTCCATTTAGTTCCAAAGGTTTTAGAATAGTTAATAGCAGTTAGATTTAGTGTAGATATATATAATGTCAGATTAAAAATTTGAATAAAAAATAAATTAAAAAAATATAAAATCTTTGTGTGCATTCTTTGGGTTGGAAGACATCGAGAAGGGAAGTAGGAGAGGCCGGTCTGCTGCCCATAAGGCAGGCAATGGGGCACGTGGCAGAGGTGGTAGGGGCCGTGCTAGTGGAGTGGCAGCATACAGCAGCAGCAGCCAGAGCCCATCACCATGCCCCAAACTCCACAGGTCTGATTTTTGGAGACATGATGTTCTTCCAGGGCCACCAATGTCCCCCATTATTGATGTGATCCCCAGCAGTCCTCTGGGGGGCTGTCTGGAAGTTGAGACCCTGCTGGCACATCTTGTGGCTAATACGCTACATATGCTGCTGCTGTCAGGTAGGGATCTGACAAGCTGTATATACAAACAAACATACAATGAGATTCTGCCACCTGCCAGAAGCAGCATAGAGGGGTAAAAGATTGGACAGGTCAAACTCAGTTCCTGAACCAAACGACCAAAACCAAACTCGGTTTTAAAACCGAACGGCCGAACACCCAAACCGTGTTCTGTTCGCACATCCCTAATCTGCAGTAATTTACTATAGGACAGGTTCAGTTAGAAATGGTAATTAATGGCAATCTAAATAAAATACTGGTGCCATTTATACATTTTATCATGTAGTGGTGTCTGTACATATGAAGAGAAAATACCACCCTATTTGGCAATGTATATCTTATTGTATAGAACTGATTTTTCTAACAAAGCTTAACTGTATGCAATGCATTTTTACAAGATAGGCCATTCTTACTAATCTTTGCTTTCTTCCTTCATTTTCCTTACACTTCCCCCGCACTCACACAACAACAACAAAAGCTACAAAACCACCACCCTGCTAGCATATTCTGAATATGTTAAAGATTATGCTTTAACAGTATTTCCAGAGAAACTGATTTTCTATTTTGAACTAATTTTACTACTTCAGGAGGAACATTAATTTTCACACACATAAAATAAGAAACAAGAGTTTCACTAATCATGAAGCAACGTAAAAACATTTCACAGTTATCTATGAAAATTAGAGAGGAGTTTGCAAGTGCTCTGACAGTCCAAGTAAATCCAGGAGGATTATGCACTGGATAATTGTGACCTGAATATGTTCAGGTGCTGTAAATATGAAGTTTGGTGTTGTTAATGAGTGTATTAACAACAGGCAAAACTTTATTTTGTATGTTGCTTTAAAAAAACAGTCTCATTTGTCAAAATAACACTTAAAAGCAGATACGTTTTTTTTAAAAACCCAAAGAAACCCAGACCACAGTTTTTCAAGTGAATTACTAAGATGGGTGGAGAAGGGAGGGGAATGAGGAAAGAAAAATTATTTAAAGGTCAAGTTCAACAGCAAGGACTGAAATCTAGTTCACCTTTGGTTGTATTTTGCTCTTGAATTGGGGAACTTTAAAAGATCAGTCTGATGACTGATCCCGTGTAGACAGAGGTGCATTAAGACTTCTTAAGCTGGTTTTGATGATGTGCAGGTATTTGACAACATCCTCCTGTCAACACGTCCTGCAAACAGAAGAACAACAGAGAGGGTTATCCTGCAGGAGAGCTCCTTAGGAAGCTGAGGGAGTTCTTATCATCATGGATTATTCTTCAGCCACACCACATACAAAATGCTTTTTCTTTTTTTGACTTGAAGAAGAATGTTTTTCACATTATAAATATTATTATTATTTGATATGTTATATATAAAAATGCCTTTCCAACAAGATCTCAGAGTGATTTAGAAATATTAATGACTCAGAATTAATTACTCAGAATTCATTTCTGAAGGATGGGAAAGGAATATTATAATATCCCTTTCACCAATGGGTGAATTCAGGTTCAGCGAAATCAGGTGTTTCAGTCCTGCCGGTGGCCGGCTTTAGTACGCTTTACTCCACAGGCCACCGCCACGTTAGGTCGCCCCTGCCAGATGTTAGCACAGGATGAATTCTGACTGTGCCCCCACCACAGACAGGCTCCTGCTAGTCCAACCAGAAGTAAAGGAGTAAGCTTTCATGTTTGAAAACCCACTTTACTCAGTGGAGAGCTGCTGGGTCTGGGCACGATGGCCACCCATGAAGGGGGCGGGCCACTAGGAGCAGCACGGGGGCGGGGCCAGGTGGCTGCACATGTGCTCGGCTCCCTGCCATTCCTGTTCAGCTAGCCCCCGTCATGTCAGTTTGGGGGCCAGGCTGGATTCTGGCCAAGATCACGGCCCCTCTCCAAATCCGGTGAGTCCATGGCACTGTCACATTTTAACACACTCATTCAGTGACATACCCAGTGTCACCGAGTGAAGTCCCAACAAAACAAAGCTCTTGTGCATTAAGCAGGTCAGCTGTCCCACTGACTTCAATACTTTCTACATGAGCAGAGCTACCCATGTTTAAGTGCTTGGCGGAATAAGGGCATGTGGTAGTGGCAGAGCTAAGACATAGCATACTCAAATACCACTCTTCCAATCACAGGATTAAACTCGGTTCCTAAAGTTAACATTTTCTTTACAGAAAAAGATCACAGCTGGTAATGTTCACCTGTTAGAACAAATAAAAATGACCTAGGGGAGTGATTCTCAAACTTTTAAGACAGAACACACCCACCCCATTCATTTCTGCAGTATTCAGCACCCTGCCCCCACACCACACCTCCACTTACTAGTAGGAATATTCCAAAAATGGTAGTGCACCACAGATTCAAAAAGATGTGCTTGTTGTCCCTAACTCTTCATTTCCTTCTCACTCCCCCAACTCCAAATCTCTGGTGCTGCTATAACAACACCTTTCACTAAGAGAAGCTGAGCCCAAATGGAAATAGCTTGCCCACTTCTGGAACATGAATTGGGACTGATGGATGCACCCCGGGTTAATATACATAGGTTATTTTTATGATGATTGTTTTCCTGTATCCTCCCCTCTCCCCCACATTCCAGGATGCAGACTGTGCCCTTCTAGGGACCCATGACTAATTTGAGAACCACTGATGGGACAATGAAGAGTAGACCATGTTAGTGCCACATTTACCAGTATTTGTGTTAAATATTGTTGATGCAGAAATTTCCCCTCAGACTCAAATTTACTCTCTTGCATAATCCTACCATCCAGAACAGAGAGTGTCCAACTGCAGGCAATACTGACTACGCAATATGACTGGCTGCAACACCACAATTGTTTTGTACATTTAAATTATAACATTGGTTTGATCTTGGTAATTTGCAATAAAGTAAGTCTCTGGCCATTAGAGAACACTGAAGGACTCTCATGTAAACTAAAACAACATCTTTTCTTTTGTCTGATTTTCCTGCTACTTCTCAGTCACAATGTCAATCATTCTTCTCTCAGCAGTCACTAACCTGGTTATTTGTGTGTTTCCACACTGCTGCTTCACAAAACATCATGCCCACTTGCTTCAAAAAGATAATATCTAACACATATGGGGACTGCCTTTGATCTCTGTGGTCTATCTAGAGGTCAGAGGCCTATCTTCTCCTCTCCCTTACTTCAAATGGCCCTTTTCATTTACTGTGAAACCAAACGTTGGAAAGACAAAGACAGGAAAAATAAAAGCCTTGATTTAACAGTAATTTATGTGTTTGACTATATCAGGGTGGATTTTAGCCTTTTTAGGTCATGTTATTAATGGCTTTCCACAGCAATTTATTTATTTTATGCACTAAGAGCACTGGTCTATAAACTTTTTAGCTGATTTTTAACCAAAACATCACTAATGCTCCAGCAACAAGCAATTCTCAAAATGGGATCTAGTTTTGCAAAAGCTGAAAGCAACACAATGGGTATTTTCAGACAGACATGGAGCTGGCCACCCCCAGAGCTGCTCCTGGGGTGCCTCCCTGCATCCAGCCCTGCCTTGGTCGGGTTTAAATGGACCCAGTGGGTTATGGTCTGCCTGCGTAGTGTCCCATACACCATAGAGTTATGGTGGGCTAGAGCAACCACTGCCCAGGGCAATGGCCGCCCAGAAGCAGAGCAGCAGCAAGGTTGGTTCCACATGCTAGACAGACTGCTGTTCCGTTTCTGGCTGATGTCCCAGGTTTAGCCTGCTCTGACAGTGGTACTCTGGGATGTTACAGCGCACAGGCAGTGGGGTTGCCCTGGAGCATGCAGTATGTTCCGCTTCAACATATGGTGGGCCGCCTTTAGATGGATGGGCCACCAGAGGGTAAAGTGGAGCAGAAGTGGGGATGCTGTCCATATGAAGACATCCAGTGTGTTTTTGTAACAGGAAAGTTGAGTATGTATTACTGTATGGTAATGAATGGGAAAGTCAGTTAATACGTTGTACGTGTGCGTGTTTGTGGGAGCAAGAGGAGAGAAAAGATCAAGAAAATTATGTGTAAAAAGAATGGCTCCATCAGAAACAATCAAGAATTCATTCAATTCTTAGCATTAAAAGACATGGGTTCACAGTCCCAAGAATAGTGGTCGCATGGCAACCAGTGTAAGGAAGTTTGTGCCAAAGGAAGTATTGGATAAATGTACTCTCTTTTTACATTCTCAATACATAAAGAATAACCATATTTTTTTTCCTGGAAGAACCATTTGTCATGGAGGAACATAGGGTCACACACGTGTAACACGGGCCTACATGTAGACTACAAGCCTGGTAAATATGTAAAGCAAAAGGTTCCACATGTATGTAATGTTACAATTAAGAACTGTAAAACTCAAATTAGGGCTGTGACACATGACCAGGCTCCAGGAAATGCAAAGAGATACAAAGAATGTGTATTTAGGAACCCTGGCCCAGACAAGGTGGCCAGAGACATTTATATGCTAATGCAGGCAGCCATTGCCTATGTGCAAGAGACACAGGGAAAGCTGATAACAATAACAAAGGGAATTCTAGAAGCCTCGAGAAGATACGAGGAGTTTCCTCCTGGGGATATAAGGAGTGGTACCCCAGAGGGGGCAGGAACTATCAGGAACTCACTCAGCATCTTGCAGCCAGGAGGGCTGAGCTGAACCATGAACTGAGAGATGATTTTGCTTTCTACCAACTAAGAGACCAGTGCCCAGTCGCATACACCAAAGGACTGAGAGAAACTTATAGACCTTTGTAGGGTAGATGCGTATTTAGGAACTCAACCAGTATAGCTCAGGAATGCATTATATTTACCTTTGATTTCTAGTAACCACTCTGTATCAACTATCTTGCTTATGTAATCAATAAACTTACTTCTTATCTTTATGAAGAAGTGTCTGTGTCTAACATTGGAACACAAGTGAGCAACATGAGTTCTCAAGCTCTTGCAAACCCAGAGATTAAAGAGTCTGTAAACGGGAAGGATCGGGCCCTTGAGTGACAAAGGAGTTGTCCTTGTGGCAGGCTTGAACCAGCCAGAGAGAGAAAACTTGTCTGAATCCCCAGTAAAGTGGGGATTCAGACCACAAACCCGTGACACCATTGTTTTGTATTAAGCAAAAAAAGAAAAAAGAAAAGTGAAGCTGTCAAGAGAGCTCTGTTTCTGCAAGTTTCCTGTAAACGTCTGCTCAACTATTAGACAAGATTGCATCTGAGTCTTCAGACAAACTCCAAGGAATACTAAGTTTCAATAAGAGGATTAAAAACAATCCACAGTTACAAAAGTACGTATTCTACTCTGTGTGTGTGTGTGTGTGTGTGTGTGTGTGTGTGTGTGAGACCCATGAAAAGGTTTCTAAATAATAAGACTGCTACTGGGCAGTTTCACATGTTACACTGCTATGCAAGAACTCTGTGTGTTCAACAGACTGATTGTTCAATGCCTCCTGCCTCTCAGAACCAATCAGGGGGGCTCTGGGGGAGGGCACTACAACCCTTTATACTGCAGGACTGGGCTGCTTGACTCTGGTTCAGTGTTAGCTATTCTGTCAGGGTGCATTTGCAGAATCTGCTGGTGCTTGCACTAAAAATCCTCCCATATATATCCTTACCACCTTAGTAAGTAAATGTATTTGACTCAACGGTTGTAGCAAAATTAAAACAAAGAAGACATATAAAACAATAAAAATAATTTTACAAAATTTAGTTTAAATATTGCATTCCCATGGCCAAAGAACTAACCCAAAATTTTTTATAACATCAATCGATCAAAGCATAAAACTGAAACCCAATCCGGCATACCCTGAAGTAAAGGTATCCCACACATACAGGTCATAAACCAAGAAATTATATAGTGAATAATATAATATTCCACCCAGATAATTGACCTGAAACCTCTCTATAACAGAACCTAAGCGGTCTCAAGAGACAATATTTCTTGCTCACGATTTTGTACTGCCAAGGCGTGGGTGAAATTTGCCACCTTAAATGTAATTTCCTTATGCGGATTAGCCAATAAGTAAGAACATTTCAAATTCATGTCCCATGGTAACTTCTCTACCATTAGCTCCATCAAGTATTTAAATCTAACTCCAGCTGTTCGTGGACAGTTAAATAGATAATGTTGCAAGTCCTCAACCTGTAAACCACATGCACATAAATGTTCTTTATATGGGATCCCATTTAATCTTCCCTCCAAAACCTTAGTTGTCATCAATTGAAAATGTTGAAATGTGAATGCTCTCCATATTGTGAAATTCGCTAACTCAGAGAGTTAAGATTAGCATTGGTGAATTGTCTTAAATTTCCCATAGTGTGGAGCCACTCAGGATTCACAAATCAATGCCATGTCAGGCAGAGTAAATATCCTTTATATGTTCCTGAAAAATGTCTCTGGCCTGCATTCTTGATCACCCTTGGAAAATAAATAAATGAGAACCCTAAAGCAGAAAATAATTTATTAACTTGGGATCTCCACAACTTGGGACAACTAAGGTCAATTTGGTCAGTCCAACATAGGCAAGGTAATCTAGCCTCAGACATATTCAGTAATCGCTGCCAATATGAAAAAACCCTCAGCCTCGCTTTCATTTCAAAAGGAAGAAGGCCTGTTTCTGCTCTCAAAAAACAGGTAGGAGTGCTAATAGGTGCCCCCAATAGGTGGGTTAGGGTTTTTATCTCCATCCTACCCTTATTTATTATTTTATTTTGTCCTAGCCCTGTTTTTATTGTTTATATTATTAAGATTGTTTTAAATGTTATATTATTGTATTTTTTATGCTTTTAAAATTGTTAGTCACCCCGAGCTGTTTTCAGGAGGGGCGGGATATAAATTGATAAAATAAAATAAATAACTAAAACATAATTCTAAGAATTTTACTTTGAACCAGCTCGAGCTGTGCCAAACTAATGCAACCCCAGACCTCTGTCCCATATGTCACCTGGGGGGCTATTTTAGAATCTATCAGATGAATTGCTGACTTAACCAATCTTCCCCCAATAGTACGCCAAAATCTAATTATTGCATTAGCCGATTGATAAGCCTTCAATTTGACCGATACCAGATGTTTCCTCCATGACCCAGATGAAGAACATATTAGGCCCAAATATTTATAGGAGGGCGCCTGTTGTATAGGTACCCCATTCAAAAGCCACATATATTTTCTCATTCTGTTAGCAAAAATTAGGAATTTAGTCTTTGCATAATTTATACAAAGATAATTTTGTTTACAATAAAGTCCCAATATTTATACAAAGATAATTTTGTTTAAAATAAAGTCTCGGTGTTAGCAGGGCCTGTCTCATACCAGATTCAGCTCCAGAAAATAAGACCTTGGGTATTTTCAGACGTTACACGGTCCCGATTCACAACAGTGGATTCCCGGCAGGGGTGAACTGAACAACCACCCCCCGTGGTCAAAAAAAGCCTCGAACAGATGTGACAGGACCGGGACCATGGCAGGGAATCGGGCCGGCAGATCACGGGCCAGGGCAGTGCAACAGATGTGACACCGATTCCTGGCCGTGGTCATAACCTGTCTCTTATACACATCTAGATGTGTATAAGAGACAGACCTCACTCCATCCCGCCCCGTCTCTCTGCTGCTGTGTGCCCTATAAATCTCCCTCCGCTGCCTGTGTTGTTGCTGGTTGCCTGGCAGTGACACTGCGTGCTTTGTCCCCGGCTGGGAATATTTTCTTTGATTCTGGCCGGTGATTGCTGAACAGACGTTCAGGGCGCTTTGACCCCGCCGCGGGATTGAGCGTGGTTCACTGTGGTTGAGCGTGATCTCATAACATCTGAAAATACCCCTTGTCATCTGCATATAATAAGAGTGGAACCCTTCTCCCTAAGATTTGAGGGGAGAGATATTCATCGCCTTGGAATGACAAAACAATATCATTAAGAAAAAAGTTGAATAAAAAAGGAGCAAGAATACAGCCTTGCTTAACACCTGAGTTGGTAGAAAAAACATCCGACATCTTGCCATCTTGAGTTAACCTAACCTGCATGCGGGTATTTGAATAAAGCATACAAATAAGATATAAAAGTCTCCGATCAATCATTGTAACATCCAATTTTGCCCAAAGCAAATTTTGATTAATCAGATCAAAAATGGATATCAGATCAACAAAGGCTACAAAAAGCTTACTTTTCCACACATTTATATATTTATTTGCTAGATGGGTCAAAACATAACAATGATCTATTATAGAATGATCTAATCAAAAACCGACTTGTTCCTCAAAAAAAATATTAGTAGTATTTGCCCATCCTTCTAATTTCTCTAACAGATATCTAGCATACAACTCACTTATTATGTCTATGAGACTAATTGGTCTGTAATTTGAGGGGTCATTCCTATCTCCCTTTTTAAAAATTGGAACAATGACACTAAGGTTCCAACCAATAGGAATTAATCCATATACATTTATATATTCAAACGGCTTGCAAAGAATGGGTATCCACCAATCTAGATTTTCTTGAAATACTTCACCAGAGATCCCATCCTCACCAGGTGCTTTCCTAGCTGGCAATTTTAGGATAAGAGAGAGATCTTATTTCTAGTTCTGACACGGGTTTCCACACAGGGCAAGATGTTAAGGCCAGCTCATCCAAAGGATTCAGTACTCCTAAGGTTGCCCAACAAAAAATATTTTTTAAGTGATCTTGCCATACGGAGTTTGAAATACCAGGATCTAAAGCAGAATAACCATCCGATGTCCCTCTATTGACTATAGACCAAAACTTGGCATTATCATTCTCTCTCATTGCTTCTCCTAAAACTGTCCACATATGTTGGTGGGTCAATTTTTTAACTTTAACTTATTTCTGTAGACAGTAGGGATGTGCAAACAGATCATGGTTCAGCTGTTCGGTCGTTCAGTCCAGGAACTGTGTTTGTTCCAGGACTCGAGTTCAGTTCGGTGGTTCAGTTCGGTGGGGGTGTGTCGTGGTCCCGTGATTGCATCGGAAACCAGAAACCGGAAATGCGAGTGCGTGCAGAGCTTGTGTGGAGAGAGGGCATGTGTGTGTTGTGACTGGCTGTTGTGTGTTTGCCTGTTTGGTTTGGTTTGACTGGGTTGGTTTGGTTGCAGTTGGATTGGTTGGTGACTGTGTGGCTGTTTGAAAAAAAAAAAAAATTAAGAGGAAGATTACAAGGGGCTGGCCGAAGAAGAAGGTGAGGATGGTGGAGGAGGTGGAGGAGGAAGAGCCTGCCACCGCTGGACCTTCGGGGGAGGTGGTGGTCGACTTATGCTCCTCCTCATCAAAGGAACAAGAGGGTGCCACTGCTGCTGCTGCTGCCAGGTTTGTTCTTTGAGGACAAGAAGAATACTATCCTTTACTGGCGTGCGAGTGTGTGGTGGTGGGCACTGGTAATCAGGAATAAACAGCGGCCATCAGCGGGTGACTGGCAGCGGATGTCTGCCTCTGCCACAGAGAGAGAGGGGGTGTGTGGGTGGGTGGGGCTCTTCCAGAAGTCAGGCATGAGCCGAAGGAAGCACCCACCCAAACACATGCCAGGCTTCCAGCCATCCCTAGCAAGGGTCTCTCTCCCTCCAGCTGCCCTCCCTAGCTACGAGCATCCCCCAGAAGGGCAGGATTTGCACGTGTTGCCTGGTAGACTCTACTAGTCCAAAGAAGGGGAGGATTTGCAAGTGCAAGTGCCAGTGCCAGTGCCATACTGCATCCCTCCTAGAAGGGGTCTCTGTCCCTCCAGAAAGGCAGGATTTCTATGCACGGGCTGCCAGCCGGGGACCCCAAGGAGGGAGGAGTAGAGGCATCATCATAAATGCATGATATTATGTGTTGTTGTTTATGTATTCCTGTTTCAGAGAGGATGATGAATCTGATGCTCGCTCCGCCACTTGTGCCCAGATCAGAAGAATCCCAAGGCGGAGGTCGGAACCAGTTGAGGACACTGGGAAGATGAGGTCTTGGGTCTGGAGGTGATATGATCTCATGAGAGACAGAAAAACAGCCATATGTACAGTAAGGCATGGGGGCTGGAACAACAGGGAATGGATTTCCCTATGACCTGTTAGGAAGTCTCCTGCAGAGAGATATTGGCCAACCACCCACTTGTGGAGACAGAATGCAGACAGGGCTTGACAGGCTATGGACCATTGGTCTGACACAGTATGGCACTTCTTATGTTCCTATCTTTTTATCTTCTTTAGATCTGCAGAAAACAAATGAAGTGGGGCAGTCAGGGGACCACATCTGGGCTCATTGCCCATGCCAAGAATGCCCACCACCTCACAGTGGAATGTGGTGTGGCACTGGCTGGAAGGCACAGCAGCAGCCTCATGGACTCTGAGGTGGAGGAGCAGAGCCAGCCAGGAAAGGCCCAGCAGAAACTGTGCCACCTGAGGCCTTTCCCCACCAGCCTTTCCCCATGAGTTGGAATCCCACCAGCAGGAGTCCGCAGAGGAAAGGGCCTTTTGGGTTGAGCTTGAGGGGCCCATCCACAATTGCATTGATGACATGCAGGGCCGAACACGCTCCATGGCTGACTGGCTAGTGGTGCGGTTCCGGCAGCTCCATGCCGATGAGCATTCCATGGCAGCTTATGCCGAGTACCTCCGCTCAGAGAGGGATGAAGTGGAACTGCACCACCAGGAGGTCAGTAAATGGAAGGCCTCCATGGAGGGGGCCATTGCATTTGCCCACAAACATGGGTATGAGGTGGAGGAAGATGTGCCTGCCCCTTGGACCCACCGACCCATTTCCCCTTTCCCCCACATTCCCCCACAAACCCCTAAGTTTGTTTCCTTTGTTTGTATGTTTGTTTATAGTTTTCTCGATCTATAGAATGTTTGTATAGTTAAAGGTTTTATAAAAGTTATATTTGCTGTTACCTGCTTTGTTTGATGTGTCCAATCTTTTATCCCTCTGTGCTGCTTCTGACAGGTGGCATAATCTGATTGTATACAGCTTGTCACATCCCTACCTGACAGCAGCAGCACACGTAGCGTATTAGCCCCAAGATGTGCCAGCAGGGTCTCAACTTGCAGACAGCCCTGTAGGAGGGGCGGGACTTGTGTCTGGCAGCGAGCATCTGTGGGTGGGTGTGGTGCGGAGTAGTAGGCTGGTTGGGGGGCACAGATGAGAGCTCTTGTTGGTTCTGGAAAGTGGCACGTTGATCTGGATGCACCTCCCCCCCTCCACCTCCCTCCTCTCTTGTTCTAGCGAGGAGCCTCTCTCTCTCTCTGGCCATATACTGCAGGTGTGTGACAGCGTGGGTGGGATTGTTACTGTCTCTCCTGCTAGCGGGGAGACTCTCTCTCTCTCCCTCCATGAGCACAGCACGTTGCTAACTCGTAAAGAAAAGGTGGGATGTCAACTCTCTGTGAGGGCCCCAGAGAACCCTGATGGTGGGTCCTGGGGTTAGAGTGGCAGCTTCTTGATGCAGTGGGTGGACAGCCATCCCTGCCTGGAATGATGTGGCACAGCAGAGATGGCAGCAGCAGGATTTGCCTGTATGCACAGCACCCATGGAGTCAGCATAGTACGATTTGCTAGGGAAGAACTCTCATACAGCAGCAGGCAGTAGCATCAGGATTGCGTGACCACATTAGGATTTGCAAGGGCAGAGCACCCATGGGTCATCAGACAGCAGCTGTGTGATTTCAGTACTACCAGGCCAGTATGGGAGATCACACAGGGTTTGCAAGGGCAAGCCGACAGGCAGGCAGACTGAGGCAGGCTTGGATCTTGGGCACCTGGGTGGGCAGGCAGCGTGGCGTGAGAGACACAGCAGTGGGAAAGGCAGGCTGGGACCTTGGCACTGTCAGGGCTAGAGGCCGGCTGGCAGGATTACAACTTTCCAATATCACCCTGCATCATGAGGTCACTCGGATTGCCCGGCTGAGGTCGTCTAGGGAGAGAGGCAGGGCGGACCCTGGGCATTGGGAGGGAGGGACAGCACCTCAGCACAGCAACAGCAGCCCAGATTGAAGATTGAGATGGCACAGACAGCATATAGCCAGCATTGGAAGCTGAAGCCAGCAGACCTAGTGTTGCCAGGGTAGAGAACCCATGGCACAGACAGCATGTAGCCAGCATTGGCAGTGTCAGAAGACCTAGCATTGGTTGCCTGGGTACAGAACCCATGGCACAGACAGCATATTAGCCAACATTGGCAGCAGGATTTGTCTCTTGGCACGCAGCACCCATGGAGCCAGCATAGTAGGATTTTCCAGGGAAGAGTTCCCATACAGCAGTAGATGGTAGCAGCAGAATTGCGTGGGTACATTTGGATTTGCCAGGGCAGAGCACCCATGTACCGGCAGACAGCATCTGCGGGATTACCAGGCCAGCGGGGGACATTGCACAGGGTTTGCAAGGGCAGGCAGACAGGCAGCATGACATGAGCGGAAGGCGGGCAGACTGAGGCAGGCTTTGATCTAGGCTACCTGGGTGGGCAGCCAGCGTGGTATGAGAGGCATTAGGGAAGGCAGGCTGGGACCTTGTCAGGGCACTCGGATAGGCTGGCAAAGACTGTGTAGCATGAGAGAGAACCAGTCAGATAGGCGGGCTGAGATCGTCTAGCCAGAGGCCAGCTGGCAGGCTTACAGTTTCCCAGTGCCACCCTGAAGCTTTGGGAGGGAGGGACAGCACCTCAGCACAGCAGCAGCAGCCCTGATTGATGAGGAGCCCCTTCCCAAGACTGCCTCTGGCATGGGATGGTGTGTGTGTGACTCCACCATCAATCCAGGTCCAGGGGCAGCTCGGGGAATCCCAGCAGTGGAAGGTTCACCTTCAAGAAGAGCAACTGCTCCACCAACTTGGCCCCCAGTCTCAGGCCTGTCTCTTATACACATCTAGATGTGTATAAGAGACAGGATTGAGGAGGAGCCCCTTCCCAAGACTGCCCCTGGCATGGGATGGTGTGTGCCACTGCACCATCAATTCTGGTCCAGGGGCAGCTCGGGGAATCCCAGCAGTGGAAGGTTGACCTTCAAGAAGAGCAACTGCTCCACCAACTTGGCCCCCAGTCTCAGGCGGTGCGGGGAGCAAATGTCCCCCACCACTGAGAACACCCACTCGCTGGGACACTGGTTGGTGGGCAGGACAATAATCCCCTGGCCACTTTGGACAGGGCCGGCCACACGTTGGTCTTGCTGGCCCAGTAGGCCAAGGGATCACTTCTGGGATCGATGCATGGCTCCTCGTCCAGGTAGGTCTCGACTGCTGCTGAGGCACCAGCGTACTCCCTCTCATAGCTGTACCTGGGCACCACCGCCCACACTGTCCTCAGCCACGCTGTCTGTCCTTTTGTGTTGGGCCCCATGCTCCCCAGAGTGGGCTGTGCAGAGGAGGAGCTGCTGGAAGTAGGGGTGCTGCTGCTGCTGATCCTGCTGCTGCTGCTGGTGCTGCTACTACCGCTATGCCTGGACAAAGGGATAGACCCTGCTGACTGAAAGGGGTGACTGCTCCCACTCCCACCATCCTCAGGGGCATCCTGCTGCGGCTGCTGCTGCTGCTGCCACAGACTCTCCAGAGTCCGCTCTGCCTTCGGACCCTCCCCACAAGATCATCCTTCCAGAGGCCATAGGGGCTGACTTGTGTGCCACACTGCCCTTGACCCTGGGGTTCAGCATTGTTCCCAAAACATATTCCCCCCTCAGCAGGAATGTCAGGAAGCAGCCCGGGATTGCGGCAGCGGTGGCCCGGGCCGCCTTGGCTTTACGGGAGTGGAGCCGTGTCGGGGCTGGTCAGGGGGGTGGGGCCACACCACAGCACAGGATGGGGGTGGGGCCCTGCCCCCCTCTGCACGCCGTCAGTCACTCCCAGCACGCCCTGCTCGGGGCGTGGGAGGGGGAGCCTCATTCTGGGTCAGGGATAGAGGGAGAGGATAAATAGTGCCAGCGGGGCTTGGCGCCCCCGCCGGTAATCGATTTCGAGAGGCTGGCCCCTGGATCCCTTGAGCCCAGAGAGAGAGACAGAGAGACAGTGAGCGAGTGTGTTAGAGAGTGCGAGTGTCTGGTTCCCTTCCCTGGTCCTGTGAGAACCTGGTGAGTGAGTGTTAACCCTGACTATCCCTGCGGAAGGTTTGCTGTGTCGTGGTTTCCTGGGAGGTGGTAATACCCGCACGTGTCGTGTTTATTTGTGTTCCCTTCTCTCCTTACCCCTACCCCGTGGACTGAGAGCCCCTCCTTCCCCCCCTCTGACTATCCCCTATCCCTGCCTCCGGCACTCCCTTCCCTGGGCTCATTCTCCCCCCACCCCCCAGTGGGCACAGTTTCCTGGACCCGAGTATTTCCCCGAGTACGTGGCTCCCTTGTGTATCCTTTTCCCTTCCCTTGGGGCAATTGGCTTGCTCACAGAGTCCCTATGATGAAAAGGGTTGCCTTCCATTAACGAGGGAAAGCCCACCCTACAACCTGAGGGACATTATTACCGGAGGGTTCCTTACTAGTGAAAGCAAACCGCCCCATTCCCCCCTGCGTGAGTGTGGTGTCCCCCCTCTACTGGGATTCAGCCCTGAGATCCCCTTCCCTTTCCCCCTTGCCTGCGATAGAATTACCGGCACCCCTCTTTTCAAAATCCTGATTATGGCCTCAGAAGAACAGATACAGGAGCTAATGCACTCTGTTCAATCCCTCACCATGGAGGTACAAGACCTCCGGGAGGAAAACAAGGAGTTACAGGCCCGATGCCGAACTCTCCAGGAATCCCTGGAGGGAAGGGCTTTAACACCAATGGAGGAAGAAGGAGGCCCTGTGGGAGCATCTGCCCCTGCTCACCCTACAGCCACTCCAGCCTCAGGACCCACCATCAGGGTTCTGGGGCCTACGTTCCAGGCAGGGAGGGCTGTCCATCCATGTCATCTAGAAACTGCCACTCTAGTCCCAGGACCCACCATCAGGGTTCTGGGGCCGTCATTCTGCTCATGGGGAGTTGTTATTCCACCACTTCAAGAAACAGCCACTCCAGCCCCAGGACCCACCGTCAGGGTTCTAGGGCCTACATTCCAGGTAGGGAGGGCTGTCCATCCATGTCATCCAGAAACTGCCACTCCAGCCCCAGGACCCACCATCAGGGTTCTGGGTTCTACATTGCAGGCAGGAAGGCTGTCCATCCACATCATCTAGAAGCTGCCACTCTAGTCCCAGGACCCACCGTCAGGGTTCTGGGGCCTAAGTTCCAGGCAGGGAAGATTGTCCATCCACATCATCTAGAAGTTGCCACTCTAGTCCCAGGACCCACCATCAGAGTTCTGGGGCCGTCATTCTGCTCATGGGGAGCTGTCATTCCACCGCTTCAAGAATCAGCCACTCCAGCCCCAGAACCCACCATCAGGGTTCTGGGGCCTACGTTACAGGCATGTGGGGCTGTCCATCCATGTCATCTAGAAACTGCCACTCTAGTCCCAGGACCCACCATCAGGGTTCTGGGGCTGTCATTCCACTCACAGGGAGCTGTCATTCCACTGCATCCCAGCCAGCCACTCCAGCCCCAGGTCCCACATTCAGGGTTCTGGGACCTACGTTCCAGGCAGGGAATAGGCCCAGCCAGGGCTTGGTGTCTGGCACAGCACCCATACGGGGCCAGGCATTATAGGCTGGCATCCTACTCACCAGATCTCAACCAACTCTTCTGCAAATTGGTCAAGTAGCCACCCCTGTGGTGATTCACGTGGCCAGCCAGCCACCGCCTGCCATGATGGTGACTAGAAATGGAGAACCCAGCCAGCATAGAGCAAGCAGAACTGGAGGCCTGCTGCTGCTGGGTCTCTGACAGCCTGACATGTCGCCACGGGCACCCCCAGGGGCCAAGTGCTGAGCCTGCCTTCCCGGGAAACCCAGGGTGCCAAGCACCAAGCCTTCCTGGTCTCTGCTGCTGCTGGGTCTCTGACGGCCTGCCATGCCGCCACGGGCACCCCCAGGGGCCAAGCGCCGAGCCTGCCTGCCCGGCAACCCGGGGTGCCAAGCACCAAGTCTTCCCAGTCTCTGCTGCTGCTGTGTCTCTGACGGCCTGCCATGCTGCCACAGGCACCCCTGGGGGTCCCTGGAGCACCCCAAGCCTCACGGCAGATCCGAACTCCACCGAACGTTCGGCAGGACCGAACTCCACCAAACCAAATGACCCAACCCGAACTCAGTTTTCAAACTGAATGACCAAACCCGAACTCGGTTTTCAAACCAAACGGCCAAGCATCCAAACCCCATTCTGTTCGCACGTCCCTACGAACCACTAGGGTATTCACTGGCACATTCAATATCAATTCACTTTCTGCTTTTAGTGCTAGACTACGCAAAATAGCTAATCCACCTGAAGCCCTTCCCTTCCCTACAGCTTTTTTAGCCACTGATGTCCAGGCTTTAAAGCCAGGACGTACAATAGCATGAGGGTAAGTTTCTCAGGTTTCTTGTACACCAAGTATCTGATATCTTTGAAATAACTCTTGAGTGTCACTGTTTAAGCAAGATTTCCACCCAGCCAAATTCCAGGAAATAATATGTATACCAACCCGAACCCTGGGTTCCAAATAAGGCTCCCCTGCTATAAGTCATTGATTTAAGCCTGCACCTCCCATAGTCTCAGAGAAATCTTCCAAGGGTGGCATAGATGTACTAGAACCAGATGATAACTCTAATCTTTCCTCGGCTATGCTTAAATTCAACAAATCCTTCTGGCTAGGAGCAGATATTAAAGCAACATCCTCAGGGGTCCCATCATCTTCCTGCCTGGGGTGGCAAGGCTCCTGGGGCTCAACAGAAAGTACTGGTTGAAAAGCAAAATTAAAATTTCCATGGGAGAGACAAGGGCAAGCTACTCCCATACTACTTTCCATAGTTCCATCCTGTCTGGGTTCCTCAAGGGTAATTTCAATGGGCGTTCTGGGAGAGCTAACAAATGTACATCCTTTAGGGCCTTGCAACTCCTCTTGGGGGCCTACTAAAGTCTGACATTTCCCTAAACTTCCCTTCATCTCAAGCAATTTACTATAAATAATTTGAAATTAAGTCAAAGTAATATCCTGTTTATCTCTAGAGAATAAAGGGAAAGATTCAAGAAGTTCCAATTCCTGCGGCCCTGAAGTTGGAACTTCCTTAATTTCTACATTTTGCCAATTTTCTACTTCCTTATACAACATTGTTTTAAGTTTCCCATCTATATATTTCATAGAGGATTCCAAACTCTTACCAGACTCTATATCCGAATAGTCTAAACTACAATAAGATTTGTTCTTATTGATGACCCCTTTTATGATTTGATCCACATTTGTCTGCCTAGATTCAATTTTCTTCCTACCTTTCCTTAGCCCATGAGAGGGGTTGGAGGAATAGCCTCCTGAAGAATGAGGCATCCTTTTCCTTTTCCTCTTCTTACCAGAGGCATCATAAAGCGAGGGCTGGCTCATATCGTCCAAAGAATGAACACCTCCGCCCACATTACCATGGTTGCCAAATTTAGCAGAATCAGAATACATTACAAATTGGGCATCTACAAAAGTTCTTTTGTTGGTATTAAAGGTGGCAATTTCAATAGCTGCACATCCTCATGCAACCTTCGAGATTGAGATTGTTTTTCCTGCTGGTTGCGCCAAATTGGATCTAATCCAGAAATGGCAGCAACATTTATAAAAATTCTGGAAGGGAATTCATGGTTTACAAACCCTCTACAATGTTTCATGATCTGATGAACTAGTGAAAATCTGGCAAATATAATCATACACTTTATCTCACCCCATTCTCTCTTTAAGGTCTTAATTTGTCTAATATCTCGAGGTTTACAATTTATCTGACCCAGGAAACTGATATGCTCAGCTACCTTTAAAGGAGAACTCCAAGCAGGGAGAAAGCCATTTACATCTGGATAAATGTTAAATGCAACAGTATCTGAGTTTAAGTCAAGGCAACACCCCAACCTATTTTCCCTCTCCATACTGTGATCTGGGATCTGGCAGTTTGCACTACAAGAGCCTGTATCAACCTCTTGAGTTCTTTTTCCAAGAACTGCAGAAATATTAACATCTACAGTTTTGGATGGCACAGAGGGCAGCACAATAGAATCTTTTGCTACATAGTTCCACCAATTTGCTCAGCTGAGAAAAGATAAGGTGTAAAGTCAGACTTATTAACAGGACTTGGTCAGCCAAAAACTCCATCGGGAAAGAAGAGTTGCCTGCTTCCTTTGGCTCTTTTCCTACTTGGTTATACAAGTTTGTTAATGGGACATCCACATTATTACGTATAGTTTCCTCTACAAAGTCTAACCCTACAGATCCTAATTGGATCTCAGGCTCCAAAATGTCCGCTTCCAGGGCTGCGAAGGAATTTGAAAGGGGAATTTCAAAGTTAGTACTGTTACTCCACTTTTTACCCATCATAGATATATTATTTGAAACAAAAAAGTCATCAAGTTTTCTTTGTTTCTGCAAGGGTAACACTGACCCTCTGAAGTGCTGGTTTGCTTACTTTTCGCAGGCATTTTAGCAAAATCAATCTAACTGCTGAAAAACCAGCAAAGTCCACTCAAGTAAGCTAGTAAAGGAAAAATAACCTCCTGACTCCCGGTCCACTCCAAAGGGCAACTCTCAAGGGACACGCCCTTGTGTGCGCTACCCTTTGGCATGCGGCCGCACTAACAATCTGACCAACCGGAACTGCAGGGGCGGGTCTCTGACACTCCCTGGGTGGCTGTCAATCCCCCGGGTGCAGCTTGCTTCCAGGTAAAGGGGGGGGAGGGTGCCCAGGAAACTCCGCACTAAAGCCATGGGACAGAGGCAGCCCTCACAGGGTCCCAACTCGGCAGCAGCTCCGGCCACTCACTACCGGTTCGCTCTCCTCCCCTTTCCCTTATCGGTTTTCACTTCGAAGTATCATATCGAAAGCTGAACTTCAAGGAACATATCAAAATTCCCCACTTAAAATGGAACCTTCAAAACCGTCCGCAAGCCCCCCTTCTGCCACCGCTGTAGTTATCCTATTCCGAAGGCCAAGGTTCCTGCTGCCACGTCTGCCCCACTAATGGCCAACACCCTTTGGGTGTCGCCCAAGGGCTGGCACCTCCAGAGCCCAGACCTAGAATAAGTACCTGTAAGGGAAGACGGTCTAGGTGTCAGCACTCTCCCAGGGAACTAATAAGTCCTTGCATCCCTCAGGGAGCCAATAAGCGCATGCATCCCTCTGGAGCAAAACAGCACCAAGTAAAGCACACACCCTTCAAGGGCCCAGCCCTAGAATAAGTACCTGTAAGGGAAGAGGGTCCAGGTGTCAACACTCTCCCAAGGGAGCAAATAAGCCCTTGCATCCCTCTGGTGCAACACAGAACCAAGTAAAGCACCTACCATCTTCCCTTTCCAATCCTTATTCCTTACCCTTACATTTTACCTTTTTCCTTCCCCCGCCTGTCTCCCCCTGTACACATATATACAGAGATAGATATAGGTAGTATAGTTTAGATATATTGATGATAGATATAGAGATAGATTAGAGATAGTAGATATACTTCTGAGTTTTCCTTTTCCCTTCCCCTGTCTGTCTCCCCCCTGTACATTATAGAGCCATGGTCATGGCTCTATAGTTAAGGTGGTAGCAAACGCTCATTGAACAATGCCTATGCTATTCAATGGGAGTCAGTAGAGCAAAAATGTCCAGTTGGTGACCATTCTAACTTCCTTCAGCAACACATATGTTCTGTGATTACAGGTTTTGTGATTACAATTACAAACTATGAAGGGGAGTCCAGGGCAGATCACAGGGGGAATGGATGAAAGGACTTCACGCTCTCCTGCGTGTTCTCCTCCTCCTCCTCTTGCCGCTGCTGCCTCTCTCCTCTATTGGGGCCTCCAAGCTGAACAACCGCAAAGTGCTGCTGTCTTTCACCCACAGTACCAGGATCAACTTAACCCTGGAAGCCAGTGAAGGCTACCTACACCAATGGTGAGTGAGTGCAGGAAAGTGGGAGGGTGTGTGGGGGGAGAGGGAGTGAAGCAGGTGTGGCAGGCGGCAGACGGCGCGGGTGTAACAGGTTAACTTGGCGGCGGCACAGGAAGCCTGGGGCCCTGACCCTTTGTATGCAGCAGACCAAGACTGGGGAGTCTGTTGACTGAGTTCCCCAGGGTGAGCCTGCCAGTAGCCCTCCCATTCTGCTACCACCAGCCCAAGAGAAGCAGGACGCTTGCACATCTGGTCTCTCTTGGGGTCTGAACACAATGAAGTCTGTGGGCAGGGAGGCTTCTCTGCTGTGCTCCCATGGGCTGGCCGCAGAGACCCTGCTCCTACCTGGTCTAAACAACAGTACAGCGGTGTTCTGCTGACCCCAAGCAGCACAGTTTGTCATCGGGCAGACTATCAGTATAGGCAAGGCTCTGAGCAGAAAGAGGGAGGGAATGTAGGTGGTCACACTGGGTTCCCATCCCTCACCTGCCTCTGCCTGCTAGTAGTGCTGCAGCATCAGCAGGAGGGACACGGATCGGACTGGGAGATAAAGCTGTAAATAAACAACTCCTCCCCATGTGAGTGATCAGAAGGTTGATACCTTGTAAAGAAGGTTCTTCGAGATGACTCCTAATATTCTAACAATTGGGTTGTGTATGCTCACCCTATTCATACCTGGACACCAATTGGACTGGGAGATAAAGCTGTAAATAAACAACTCCTCCCCATGTGAGTGATCAGAAGGTTGTTACCTTGTAAAGAAGGTTCTTCGAGATGACTCCTAATATTCTAACAATTGGGTTGTGTATGCTCACCCTATTCATACCTGGACACCAATTGGACTGGGAGATAAAGCTGTAAATAAACAACTCCTCCCCATGTGAGTGATCAGAAGGTTGGTACCTTGTAAAGAAGGTTCTTCGAGATGGCACCTAACATTCTCACAATTGGGTTGTGTATGGTCACCATATTGAAATAATAGACCATGTGATGATCACGAGCTCCTCTAGTATAAAAAGCATTCTCCCCCTCAGAATGACAATTCCTTCCAACCCTTTCTAGGAATATAAGAAAATTCCATGCGGGGCTGGAAGGGTGGGTGTTGTGAGAATGTAGGAGCCATCTCAAAGAACCTTTTTTACAAGGCAGCAGCCTTCTGGTCTTCGAGTGGCTCCTCACAGGCCATTTTTACATGGCTCCACTGGGGGGGGGTCCATGGGCACGCTGATGCGTGGCTGGGGCATGCACATGGTCGCACATGCATCTCCCACTCATCCGCACCCACGGAGCAACCACTGTTTTCCCCTGTTGCTCCATGCGTGGGGATGAGTGGGGGGTGAATGGGGATGCATGTTAGGCGAGTGTGTGCATGTACCCCCATTCATCATGGGTGCATGCACTGCATCATTCATACAGGGCTTCCCCATCCTTGAACATGCATAAATCTGCCTGTTCATGGGTGGGAGAGGCCCGTGTAAAAAGGCCACATTCTCACAACTGTCTTACTTATACTATCATAGGTAGGAATTTAGGATGCAACGCAATATTACAGAGTCACGGTTCTGGCTCTATAGTTAAGGCAGTTGCAAACTTTCATTGCACAGCACCTATGCTTTTCAATGGAGTTTGTGGAGCAAACACTTCCAGTTGGCGACCAAACATTTTGAGTACGCAACAGCACCGCACATGAGTTTATTTAAAGTGCACTGGAACAGCTGCGGTGGCCCAGGATGAGGCTGGGAAACCCTGAAGCAGAGAGTAGGTGCTCCGCACACAGTATCCTTACCTGCACGCACCGAACATCTGCCTCAGAACCTCCTTGGCAACAGCTTGGGAGGGAGGGAAGGACCTACCGCCCCCACCTGCCTGTCACTGGTCACTCGTCATCAAGCTTTTGCTCCTCTGGCGGTCACCTCTGTGCCCAATTCCCCCTTCAGCAATGGCTTGGGTGGCTGAGTGGGGGAAATACAGCCCGTGCCTGTCTCTCCTGCTCGCCTCTCCCACCAGCAGCTGGGCTGCTAGATTTCCCCCCCCCCCCGTGGCAACAGCTTTGGGGGGGGAATACCACTTTAACCCACTGCTCACCTGTTGCCTTTCTTGCCAGCAGATGATTTTCCCCCCCTTGCAAAAGTGGTGGGGGCTGTTACCACACTGGCCTGCTTTCCCAGCCACCTGAGGTTGTTGCTCCACCACCGGCCCGATGCTGCTGAGAGCAGCCATCCCCTCAGCATGGAGACCCTTGGAGGGGGTGTTCAGTAGCTGTCTACTTTGCCCTGAGCTGCTGGATGAGCTCTGCGTCTGGGTGCTGGGGAGTCCCATTTGCGTGAGGCCGGATCTGGGAGCCTGGACAGGTGAGTCTTCCCCCTGCACCTGGGCAGGGGAGTTTCCCTTCTCTCCATTCTCCTCATTACCCTGGCCAAGGCCCTTCTCCACCCATGCCTCCCTGGTACCAGTCAGGGAGGCTGATTTTTTAATTAAAACAAATAAAATTATGACAACTGATTATTCGGTAATCTACAGCTTAATGATAATAGCCAGCCCACTATGAGAATTATACTGGGAATGAGATTGGATGATAACCCCCTTATTGCTCTTGTGGTTATGGGAGCATCTATATTGGTTGTGCACCCTTTAAAGGTGCCCCCAGTAGCCAAAAAGGAATTTAAAGGATTTATCACATTAATTGGGTTTGATGGAGTAGAGTCCCAGGCTCAAATTTGGAAAAATGGGTGCATACAGAATCAGGATAGGGTATTTTGGGAAAATATGGCCATTCATGGAGGAAACACAGAAGAGCTAATATTAGGAAGTCCTTTTTTAGTTAAAAATAGGTTAATATTGGACATGGCCAATCAAATGCTGTGGGAACACCCACAAGGTGCTAAAGTACCCAAGGAACTTTCAGCCAGGCACAGGTGTGCCATGTTAAAAGCATTAGAGGACACCCCTGCAGACCCCAATGACCCCTGGATAATGGAATTTCCCCAGGTGTGGACTAAAACTAAGTTAGAATGTGGCAAAACTGATGCAGAAGTACTCATAACTGGCCCCGAGGTCCCCCCAAGAAAACAATATCCCTGTCCTAAGGCTGAAGAGGAAGGCCTGGAGCCAACCATTCAGGATTTATTAAATGAGGAAGTGGTTGTCCCTATAAATTCATCATTTAATTCTCCTGTCTGGCCTGTGATCAAAGCTGATGGGAAGACATGGCATTTGACTGTGGATTATAGGGACATTAATGCCCAAAATCCCACTATGGCAAGAATGCCAGAATGCCAAGAAGCCAGAAATGCTGGCAGCAGTGGGTAGCGGAGTAAGATGGTTCTCTGTTATCGACTTGGCAAATTGTTTTTTTCCCCATTCTCCTACATGCCAGCTAGTGGGGCTGCTTTGAATTCACTTTTAAAGGCAAGCAGTATGAGTTCACCCGTGTGCCCCAGGGATTCCATAATGCCCCTGCCAATGCACATGCACATGTTATAAAAATGTGGGAAAATTTGGAAAAGGAGGATAGGAGTAAATTTTTGTCCTGTGTCAATGATATATTGATAGTGGGACACACACAAGAAGAGGTAAGGGAAAGGACCAGAAAAGTACATGCCTTCATAGGAAAAACTGGGATTAAAGTAAACCGGAGTGAGTCCCAGTTAGTGCAGTCACAAGTGACATATTTGGGAACAACTTTGGGAGCAGAAGGACAAACACCAAATAAACAGTGGGTGGAGGCTTTATTGGGAATTCCTGCTCCTACTGATGCTCACACATTTAAAGGACCCCGCACTTCCAGGTTGGTGTGAATGCGGTGAGCACGCACATTTCCATCTAGCCCGAATTTATGGAGCGCGGTTTGAAAAGCTGTTCGGAACAACTTTTCAAACCGCGCTCTGTCATGGAGAAACATGGGGTCACACACGTGTAACACGGGACTACATGTTTAGTAAATGTGTGGGGCCAAGGGTTTCACATGGATGTAATGTTACTATAAATATACATTATGTAATGTTAAACGTTCCACATGTTGGTAATGTTGACTCTGAGAATTGTAGAACTCAAATTGGGGGCTCTCCTACGTCATCAGCCTGTAGGAAGTGCAAACAGCTAACAACGTGTATTGAAAGCTGGCTTGCTAGACGAGCCTATGGAGATGCTAATGAACTTCCACATTTACCTGGGCCTGCGTACGTGCTCTGGGACACATTCCCTAAAGGCGGGAAAACCCAGACAAAGAAAGTTAAAATGCTATATAAGGACAGAGATCCCAGAGGGAAGAAGAGACTGCTTGGAGACATCTTGCAAAAGCCATCTTGAACATCTACATACGAAAGCCAGCCATCAACAGGCTGGGAGAAGCATGAGGTGAGAGAAGGATTTGATCTCTAAAGCCAGAGCCCAGCCAGTTTCCTTATGGCTGAGAAAACCAGAACTTATGGACCTTGTTCTAGGGTAAGATGAATAGTTTAGGAACTCAACACTATAAGTTAGGAATGCGTTATATTTACCTTTGATTTCTAATTACCACTCTGTTTAACTCTCTTGTTTTTGTAATCAATAAATATACTTCTTACTTTATGAAGAAGTGGTCTAGTGTCAAATATTGGAACACAAGTGAGCTACAAGAGCCCTCAAGCTCTTGATAACCCAGAGAGTAAAGAGTCTGGAAACGGGAAGGATAGGGCCCTTGGGTGACAAGAAGTTTCACTGTGGCACACTTGAATTAGAGAAACTGATACAAGAGAACTGTGCGCAAGGGAAACTGAGTCACTCAAACCCGGTAAAGTGGGGTTGCGGACTCCCCTAACCCGTGACATTGGCGCCCAACGTGTAAGGGTTAATGCTCAGTTTGTGGATCAATGTGTAGACAGTAGAGGGGCAGTGCCAGCTGGCTGGACTCCTCTGAGGGGAGTAAATCCCAAACCGGCAGAGTCTGAAAGCCCCAGGAGTTGGGAAATCAGCTCTGAAAAGGTAGAAACTAGCAGATCCTTGAACAGAGTGTGTTAAATTTAATCTTAATTTCGGGCCAGGGAAATTGCCAAAATAGGGCTGCCAAAGCATTTCTCCAAGCTCTTGAAGAGAGAATTGGAAAAAGAGGTCTTCAAACAGAAGGGAAAAATAAGCATCAACTGAAACAGCTGATCCAAGACTTTGAAATGAACACAGACGGCAATGGGACGGGGGCAGCAAATCCCCCTCCACCGAGTTCCTCTCCACCCAACCTACAACCAGCAGATGCAGATAGAAATGTACTGCCGAATGTACCAACAAACCCCCTCCCAACTGGCCAGCAGTCAGGGGGACAAGGCTCAAACTCTGAACTTGCGATGGCCAGACTGAGGATGGAATATGAGCTCAAGATGGAACAAATATAACAGGAAGCACAGGACAAAGAGAGACAAAGACAAGAAAGAGAACAGGAGCGACAACAACAGATCAAACTCCTGAAGACACAGGCATCCCTAGGAATGACGCCTCAACTTCCTCCACTAGGCAACTCTGGAAGCATCCCAGAAAGAGACAGGAGGCAACTAATCAGAGACCGTTCAGCACTCCTGCCCGTATACAAAGAAAACGAATGCATAGATAAATTTTTCATAGCTGCCCAGCAAATATTTCAATGAGAAAAGATTCCACAAGACGCATGGATAAGTTTGGTGATACCTAAAGTCCCAGAGAAGGCAAGAGATGTGTACAGCTTAAAGCTTGCAGAAAACGAAGCAGTGACTTTTGAGGAATTCAAAAAAGCTGTTCTCGAGGAGTACAGAATAACTCCAGAAACTTTTCGCCTGAAACTACGCAACTTTAAGAAGGGAGGTGATATGTCTTA
>QEPC01013929.1:2002280-2015701 GCA_003113815.1 Sphenodon punctatus | reverse complement strand
CAGCCTGGGAGGGGGAGGGGGGAGGAATTAATTGTATTTCATTGATTTCAATGGGGACACAGTGCCCCATTGAAATCAATGAAATAAAACCGGTACCGGTATACCAGATTTAATCCGGGAATCCAGTTCTTTGAGAACCGGAAACCGGTAAATCCGGTATCTGGTATTTACCCCGGGGTCCCACCCCTACCAAACATACAGTCTGCAGCTTCCCCACACAGGGCCCCACCCTTGGAGCTGTTACCTGGAGAAGGGGAGGGACAAGTAGAGTAGCAGCAGCTTCCTTCAATCACCAGGAGCCCCAATCCCCCCATGATTGGGGGGATGACACCCAGCTTTACCTCTCTTTTTCAGCCGACCCAGGCCCTGCCGTCTCCGTGCTGTCTCAGTGTTTGGAGGCCGTGGCGAGTTGGTCATGGCAGAGCAGACTGAAGCTCAGTCCCGATAAGATGGAGGTGATGGTGGTAGGCCGGGCGGGGGAGGTGTTGCCCCCTCTTGTGGAGGGAGTGCGCCCCTCCGTGGCCCAGCAGGTTTGGAGTCTGGGGGTGTTATTGGACGTGGGTCTCCGTCTAGATCAGCAGGTAGATATGGTGGTGAAGACAGCGTTCCACCAGCTGTATCTGGTGGGGAGGCTGTGCCCGTACATCTCCAGACCCAACCTGGCCACTTTGATTCATGCCTTCATCACCTCAAGGCTGGACTACTGTAATGCGCTCTACGTGGGGCTTCCCCTGACGCTGGCCCAGAGGTTGCAGCTAGTGCAGAATGCGGCGGCCCGTCTCTTAACAAGGACAGGCCAATGAGAGCACATAACACCGGTGCTCCATGCACTGCACTGGCTGCCTGTAATGTCCCGAGCCAGATTCAAGGTTTTGACTTTGATCTATAAGGCCCTAGATGGTCTTGGACCTGGATACCTCAGGGACTGCCTCACCCTCCGTGACTAAGGACAGACCCTCCGGTCCACCAGGGGTGCCCTCCTGGAGGTCTCCCATGTAAAATGGGGGGCTACAATGGAGAGGGCATTCTCGGTGGCTCGGCCCCGGCTGTGGAACTCCCTTCCAGAGGAAGTATGGCTGGCCCCGAGTCTGTTGGCCTTCTGTCGGGCCCGTAAGACATGGCTGTTCTCCCAGGCCTTCGAAGGCGGGGAGGGGAAGGTGGGCTAAATTTGTGGGGGGGGGTGTTTTAAATGGGTTTTAATCTTGATATTGTCGATTTTAATGTCTTAATGTATTGTTTTATATTGTGTTGGAAGTTGCCCTGAGATGCCGTAGGCATGGGGGGGCGACATATAAATACAATAAAGTTAATAAAATAAAATGTGCTTCAGGTTTTTGCGCTCAGTTTGTTATTCTGAAGACTCAAATGAGTGACTGAAGGTGGCCAGACAGTAATAATCACAATGCTGGTAAGCAAATTTCCACATAGTACACTTTTGAAGGCAAGCACAATTAACCTTCTTGTCATTCAGTCCCTCCCCTACCCCTGTGTCAATGTTCTAGCTGCAGGTCTGGATCTGTAGCAATTTCAAGTACCAGTTTGAAAGCTTAGTCAGAATATAGATATTCTACTAAGGTGCCTGTGAAAACTAGATCACCTAAAATATAGTTGTGCTTCAGCTGAAGGAAAACCTAAGTTGTGCCTATGACTAGTTTCTCTTCCTTCCAGATAGAAGAGTATTTTTAAATGGCACCAAATCCAATGGGATCATTGGAGACAGCTATTGCTCATTACCTGTATATCTGGTATTATAAGCAAGAAAACTAAATTAAAAAACCACCCTTCTCCATTCAGCACCTAAGTAATTAGCAAGATGTGCCTCTTATAAAGATACAAAAATGCTATCTTTGAACATTAGCAGTAGGAACTGCAGTATTTTGTGTCAGGATTTTAGATACTGCATTATGAGGTCATCAGTCAGGAAGAGCCCTTCTCAATCAATGGCTTGTTCTAGCAGTAGCGATAAATGTTAGGGAGCCTATGGTGCTGAATGATTTTCTTGGCTGAGGACTTAAACCCCTTGCCCCTAGTTTGCAGGTGTGTAAAATCTTACTCTGCTTACAAGTTCATACCAGCATCCTAGGCACAGGGCAGTTCTCCCAATTTATTATGCCCAGTTGAATAAAATGTGGAATTATGTCCAGTGGAATAAAACCTGAACATAATCCCTTTAGGATTGTTTAACATCTAAAGGTTTGAGCAACCCTCCTGGACATATTTTCTAACAAAAGCTTTGACACTGCAATGAATATAGGCATCAGGGCAGGAAAGTCTTGTGTGGACCTTCAACAGGGAACAGGCTTTGCTTCAGGGAAGATAAATAAGTCTTTAAATTAAGGTCCGCACTAATTCTTTTTAAGGAACTTGCTTCTGTTAACAATTTCTCTTGCTAATCTTACCTCTTGTCATAGGTCCTTTTCAAATGGGCTGCTATGGGTGGGGGGCATGGGTATGGACCTGCGGTAAGTGTGTGCCCATTCCCACGGGCACACACCCATTTCCACACATGGAGCAACAGACAGTGGGGCCCATTGCTCCGTGCATGGATGATGGGTGGAGAACAGGAGTGTGCATGCATCCCCACTCACTGTCCGCCATGTTCCCACGGGCGCCCACCCATGTGAAAATAGCCATAGTCACACTCAAGCTAAATGTTGATGGGGAGGTTTTCACTGTAGGGGAATAATAATAGATTAAGGAAAGTTACATAGACTAGCCTATGAAGTCACTGTGCCAAAGCCACCCCAAATGTATTACCACTGATGATTGTCTGGTGGGGTTGCAGTCCAGATTTATTGGCTCTTTTTACATGAGATGTTCCCATGCATGGACACTCATCATCCATGTGGGGGAGCATCTTGTGTAAATGCAGGGGTGCATGGGTGTACACTACCACAATCCATGCATCCCCACACATCCCCATGCATAGAGCAACCAGCAACAATGCAGGTTGCTCTGTGCATGGGGATGTGTGGGAGATCAGTGTGCGCACAGCCCCGCTCCCCTGCAGCAGTGGTCCATTTAAAAAGAGCCATAGCTGAAGATCTATGGAGAATTTAGTGAAGTTATTAGGGATGTGCGAACAGAATGCGGTTTGGCCATTCAGAAACCGAGTTCGGGTTCGATCATTCGGTCCAGGGACCGAGTTCGGATTCGGTAGTTCAGTTCAGTAGAGTTTGGTTTGGCCGAACGTTTGGGGGAGCGGTATCGGTCTAGTATGGTCCCGTGATCACGTTGGAAACCGGAAATTTGTGTGTGTGTGTGTGTGTGTGTGTAGCTTGTGTGGAGAGAGAGCGTGTGTGTGTGTTGTGGCTGGCTGGCTGGCTGTGTGGTTTACTGGTTTTGTTTGGTGTGGTTTGGCTGTGTTGCTTTGGCTGGTTGGTTGTGAGTTGATGGGTGCTGTTGTTTTTTTATTGTGTTTGACTGTTGGGATTGAAAGGAGATAAAAAAGAGGGGGGGAAGGAATGAGGCTTAGGAAGGTGGAGGAGGAAGAGGCAGGACCTTCTGAGGTGGTGTAGGTCGTCTCCTCATCAGAGGAGCAAGAGGGCACAGGGGGTGCAACTGCTGCCAGCTTTGTAAACTTTATTTTTGTTTATTGTTCCATAGAACTTTGAGGACAAGAAGAATACTATCCTTTAGAGCGAGCTCACTGGCTGCTGGCGTGTGTGTTTGGGTGGGTGGGTGTTGGGCAGCCAGTCAGGCACAAACAGTGGGCATCAATGCACCGGTGGCAGCGGATGTCCGCCACAGAGAGAGAGGGTGTGGGGAGCTCTTCCAGAAGTCAGGCATGAGGTGAAGAAGAAGCACCCACCCAAACACGTGCCAGTCAGGGTATCCACCCCTAGCACCCCAAGAAGGGCAGGATTTGCATGTGTCAGCCAGGGTCTCTCCAGTCACCATCCCTAGCACCCCAAGGGGGGCAGGATTTGCACATGCCAGCCAGGGTCTCTCCAGTCGCCATCCCTAGCACCCCAAGGAGGGAGGACTAGAGGCATCATCATAAATGCATGCTATTATTTAGGTGTTGTTTATGTGTTCCTGTTTCAGAGAGGGTGATGATGCCACCCCCGCCGCTGGTGCCCGGGCCAGAACCCCATCAAGGCGTAGGTCGGAGCTGCAGCCAGGAAGCAGACGCATGAGATCTGCGGTCTGGCAGTATTACGACAAGCCAAAAAGCGTATTCGTTGTATGCGAGGTAAGGCATGGGGGCTGGAACAGCAGGGAATGGATTGCCCTATGACCTGTTAGGACGTCCCCTGCAGAGAGAGATTGGCCACCCACCCACTTGTGGAGGCAGAATGTAGGCAGGGCTTGACAGACCATTGGTCTGACACAGTATGGTAATTCTTATGTTCCTATCTTTTTATGTTCTTTAGATCTGCGGCAAAAAAATAAAGCAGGGCTCACAGGGGATGACATCTGGTCTAATCGCCCACATTGAGAATGTCCATGGAGAGAAGGTGACACAACGGGACTCCGGCATGGAGGAGCATCACCAGAAGAAGGGGGGAAGGCATGGCAGAAGCGTCGCCATCACAGGCCTTCCCCCTCCTCCAGCTCCACTGAGGAGTCCCCCAGGAGGAGTCTGAAGCTGCAAGGGCTTTTCGGGCCCAAGTCGAGAGGCCAACACAGGAGTTCATGGATGGGCTAAGGCTGCAAGCCCTGACAATGGAGAACCAGCTGGTGGAACGGTTCCAGGAAGTCAAGGTATGGGAAAACAAGGTGGAGGCATATTCCCAGTACCTCTGCACCAAAATCGCCAACCTGAAACTGTACTGCCAGTAAGTTTCCAAGTGGCAGGCGGCCGTGGCAGGGGCCGTGGACCTTGCCCACCAACATGGCTACCAAATGGCGGCGGACAGACGTGATGCCCTCCCCTAGGTCCCATGCACCCCTTTCACCTTTCACCCACGTTCCGGGGGACAGACCCAGAGAGTAGACCCCTAAGTTTCCTTTCTTTTTATATATATTAATGTTTGGTTTTGGTTTTATAAAGTTGTATGTTGTTGTTGTTGTTGATTGCCTGGTGGGGCTGCAGTCCAGATTTATTGGCTCTTTTTACATGAGATGCTCCCATGCATGGATACATCATCCATGTGGGGGAGCATCTTGTGTAAATGCAGGGGTGCGTGGGTGTACGCTACCATGATCCATGTATCCCCACGCACCCCCTGCCATTAACATAGGCCCCAGAACCCTGATGGTGGGTCCTGGGGCTGGAGTGGCTGCTTCTTGATGCAGTTAAAAGATTGCTGTCTGCGAGCGGAATGCTAGGGCACAGAACCCATGGCACAGACAGCAGAGGCAGCATTGGCAGCAGCAGCAGACATTGGATTGCCCGGCAGCAGAACCCTTGGCACAGACGGCAGAGGCAGCATTAGCACAGTAGGAGCAGACATTGGATTGTCCAGAGGCAACATTGGCAGCACTGGAAGCAGGAGCAGACATTGGATTGCCCAGAGGCAGCATTGGCACAGCAGGAGCAGCAGACATTGGATTGCCCAAAGACTTGTACCATTTACAGGGTACATGGGTACAGACATTGGATTGACCAGACACAGAACGCATGGAAAAGTAGAGACAGCAACAGCAGCAGGATTTGCCAGTGCGCAGCACCCATGGAGCCAGGATGGTAGGATTTGCCAGGGAAGAGCTCCCATACAGCAGACAGACAATGTGGCATGAGCAGAAAGCAGGCAGACTGAGGCAAGCTTTGATCTAGGCAACCTGGGCGGGCAGACAGACAGGCAGCGTGGCATGATCAGAAAGCAGGCAGACTGAGGCAGGCTTTGAGCTTTGCAACCTGGGTGGGCAGACAGGCAGCGTGGCATGAGAGGCAGTAGGGAAGGCAGGCTGGGACCTTGGCATGGCACTTGGATTGGCTGGTAAAGACTGTGCAGAGAGAGAGAGAGAGAGAGAGAGAGTCAGATAGGTGGACCAAGATCGTCTAGCCAGGGGCCGGCTGGCAGGCTTACAGTTTCCCAATGCCACCCAGAGTCATGAGGTTAGTCAGATAAGACGGCCGAGGCATCTACTATGAGAGAGGAACATTGGAAGCACCTGCTCCAGCAGCAGAGACAGCCGCAGCCTCATGTACTTGTGAGGGTCCAAGGGGGTAAGCTTGGATCCTCAAGGGGAAGGGGATGCGAGTTCCACACACACACAACAGTGGGGAAGGGGAGGCAGCAAGGTAGTACCTGGAAAACGTGCCCTCAGGTTGGAATAGGGCTAGCGGGATAATAAATCCCCAGCCTATATCATCATCGGGCCTTTGAGTGAGCGTATGCCTTGTTTGCTGCCAGGGATCACTCGCCACGCACACGGGGAATGGGAGGGGGAAGGTGGAGTGCACGCTGTGGGGGAAAGGGAACAGTGCACAGCCCTGGTTCAGAAGGAGGTGGGAGAGGTCTGTCACGCCAAGGGTGGGGCCCAGGAGGTGCTCCCCAGTCCGCCCCACAGGAACGCACCCGCACACCGCACCTACTCTGCTAATCTCACTCACGCCCACAAACACTCACTGCAATCACTCACCTTGCTCTTTCCAAACAATCTCTGACTCTCTGCAGGGATAGGGAACCGCACCAGCAACCAACAAGGAAGGATAGGGGCCAGTCTCACGGGCACAAGGCTCTGATCACCAGCGGCAAGGTTTGTCTGTGGCCGCCTTTTATGTTACTGCCCCAGGCATTGCTGCAGCCGCGCAGAGCGGCGTCGAGGAGGGGGCGTGGCCTCCCGGCCTGGTGGCGGGGCGCTTCCACTTCCCCCTGTGGCTGTAGGGGAAACAGCTGTCTCTGCAGCGTTGCTCCGCTCCGCGGGGGGCGGGGCCTCTGTCGGCGCTGTGCCTTGGCCTTCGGAGCTTCCCCGGCCGTGAGTTTCGGCCGAGCGTGAGGGCGGGGGGTCCGCTGATCGTGGTTTGCACCCAGGGGAGCTTGGGGTTTTCCTCTTCCCTACCGGCGGTCTTGCTCCCCGCTCCCTTACAGCACCCCCCCTCCAAGGCCGATGAACAATGAAGGGCCTTGGTTTGAGTGGGTAGCGAGTATGGAAGGCGCGCGTCAGGTGAGGGGCATGAACATCAGACGCGCGTTCCCAGGAGCGCTCCGTTGGCCCGTAGCCTTTCCAATCGATGAGGTACCATAGGTGGCCATGTCGGCATCTGGCGTCGAGTATTTGCCGTACCTCATATTCCTGTGTCGCGGGTGAAGCTACCACGGCCTTGGGGGGTATCTGTGCCGGGGCCTGGGCGGCCTTTAACATGGATACATGAAACGTTGGGTGAATCCGTGAGTGGAGGGGGAGCTTCACTCGATAAGCTACTTCATTGACCTTGCACAGAATGGGGAATGGTCCCATAGATTGATCATCTCATTTCGTGGAAGGTCGTGCTGAGGGGTAGTTGCGCCGGTCTACCCATACCCAGTCTCCTTGTGCGTAACAGGGTGCTTCCTGTCGGTGTTGGTCTGCATACTTTTTATATTGTTGGCGCGCCTGTTGGAGCATCTTTCTGGCCACCCCTTGGGCTTTCTGAATTCACGAGATGAGGGCGCCAGCAGCCAGGACGGAACAGGTAGTGAGTTCGGGGATGCATAATGGCAGATGATACCCGTAGGTGACAAAAAAGGGAGAGTTGCCTAAGGACGCATTCAGCATGTTGTTGTAAGTATACTCTGCAATCGGCAGTAAATCGTACCAATCGTCTTGGTGGAATCCCGTATAACAACGGAGGTACTGTTCCAATGCCTGGTTTACTCGTTCTACTTGGCCGTTGGCTTGTGGATGGTACCCCGATGTGAGGCATGGTTTGATTTGTAGTTTTTGTAGCAGGGCCTTCCAGAGGCGGGAGGTAAATTGTGGTCCACGATCAGATACAATCTCCATCGGAACTCTGTGGAGCTTGATCACATGGTGCAAAAGTAGTTGTGCCGTGCCTATGGCCGAGGGTAGGCCTGGGGTGGCTACGAAGTGTCCCAGCTTGGTAAAATGGTCCATGATGACCAGGATCACAGTGTTGTTGGCAGAGGGAGGCAGGTCTACAATGAAGTCCACCCCAATCCATTGTCACGGCCCTTGTGGCATGGGGGCAAGTTGGAGTAACCCCTGCGGCCTTCGACGGGGCACCTTGGTACAAGCGCAGACCTCACACTCCTTTAGGTATTGTTGTACGTCTTGGTGCAGGGTAGGCCACCAAAAGGATCACTGAATCAGTGCTACTGTGCGCCGCACCCCGGGGTGTCCTGCGAGGGGTGCATCGTGGTGTCCCCATAATATGGCTCTTCGGGCCTTTGGAGGTACCACCAACTTTTGTTGGTAATACCACAACCCGGCAGGGCCTTTATGGGCCTTTGGCAATACGGCGGCTCCATATTGTTGAGCTTGTTGTTTGAACTGGGACGCCGTGATCAGGGTGGCCGCAAAGGCCCGAGGCTCCAGAATTAAGCCCCCCCTGTTGTTGGGAGGCTCTCCCTTTTCGGTGCAGCGTGAGAGGGCATCAGCAATGATATTCTGATTGCCCAGCCGGTATCGAATCTGAAAGTGGAACCGGGTAAAAAACAAGGCCCAGCGCCCATGTTGAGCCGTGGTAATCCGTGTAGTCTGAAGATACGTCAGGTTGTGGTGGTCCGTTACCACCGTCACTGGATGTCTAGTGCCTTCCAAGTACTGTCTCCACGTCTCGAATGCTGCTTTTATGGCCAAGAGTTCCCAGTCTAGCATGGTGTAGTTCTTTTCAGCACTCATCAGTTGTCTCGAATAATAAGCACAGGGCAACAGGGAACTTTTCTCGGACCCTTGTTGGAGGAGCACAGCCTCAATCACGATGCTCGAGGCATCCGTCTCCACGGTAAAAGGTTGTTCGAACCGGGGGTGGCGTAGAATCGGAGCGCGCATAAACGTTGTCTTCAGTTGCTCGAAGGCCCGTTGCCGGTCGGGGCTCCAATCATACGTTGCTCCCTTACATAAAAGTGTGGTTAGGGGCTCCGTCATCTGTGCATACTGGGGAATATATTGTCTATAATAGTTCGCGGTTCCAAGGAACCGCTGTAGAGCCTTTACTGACCAAGGGGGGGTCCAGTGCACAATTGCCTCGACCTTCTTGGGGTCCATTTTGATTCCTTGGGGAGAAATGATGAACCCCAGGAATTCGATGGTCTTAACATGGAATGCGCATTTCTCATATTTACAGAACAACCGATTCTGCTGTAATCGTTGCAAGACATTGCGTACCTGTTGGACGTGCTCCGCCATAGTAGTAGAAAAAATCAAAATGTCATCCAGGTAGGCCACCACATAGGTGTCCAACATGTCGCGGAGCACATCGTTGATTAGGTGTTGAAAGGTGGCTGGAGCGTTCGCCAAGCCAAACGGCATCACACGGTGCTCAAAATGTCCGTAGCGAGTGCGAAACGCCATCTTCCACTCATCTCCGGGGCGTATGCAAAGCAGGTTATACGCGCCTCGGAGATCAAGTTTGGTAAACACCTGGGCCCCATGTAACCGATCCAGAAGTTCGGGGATCAACGGAAGTGGGTATCGATTTTTTATGGTAATAGCATTCAGTCCCCGGTAGTCGATACACGGGCGTAGCCCCCCGTCTTTCTTGGGAACAAAAAACAGCGGTGCCCTGGCAGGGGACATAGAGTGTCGTATAAACCCGCGCCGCAGGTTGTCCTCCACGTATTCCTTCAAGGTCCCTAGCTCCGGGGCCGAGAGGGCATATATTCGGCCATACGGGGGCTCGGTACCGGGCAGCAGTTCGATGGGACAATCATACGGCCTATGGGGCGGTAACGTCTCGGCTTCCATTTTACTAAATACTTCGCGGAGGTCCGCATATAGCAAGGGCAGGTTCTCTAGGTTTCCCCGGGCTTGGGTGCTCATGATGGTCGGTGCCGGCGGGGTTGCGAGGCAGTTGGTGCGACAAGCTTCCGTAGGGAATTTAACAGTCCCCTGAGACCAATGAATACTCGGGTTATGTCGTCACAGCCAGGATATCCCGAGGACGAGGGTGAACAGGGGGGAGGCGACGACATCAAAGTGTAACCGCTCTGTATGACTTCCAATTGCCACTTGCAGATCCTGAATTTGCTGTACGATGGGGCCCGAACTCAAGGGGGAGCCGTCTATCGTGTATACCTGCTCGGGAACGGCCTGGGGCTGGTGGGGAATGCCATAGTGATGCAGGAATCCTTGGTCCATGAAGTTCCCCGATGCCCTGGAGTCAATAAGCGCCCAGATGACCAGGCTCCGATTGGGCTCGATTTCCAGGGTAACAGGGATGCACACGTGGGTGGGGGCCCCGGGATCCATGCTTAGGGCTTGCGTCCCTGGTAGTAGGGTAGATCCTTGTACCCCCGGGAATTTCCCTACAATTCCCGGGGTCGCCCTTTTCCCAGATCCCGATGAAGGGGAGGTGCAGAGGGGCATTCCCGAGCAAAATGGCCTGCCTCTCCACAATAGAAGCACAGCCGCGAAAGTCGGCGACGTTCTCATTCGGTGCACGTCAACGGCCCACGGGAGGCCCTGATCTGCATGGGCTCAGGCTCTGTCTCGCGCCCCAGTTCCCCCTTTAGCAGGGGCGGAGTCACCCCCCGTGTTCCCAGGGGTCACCAGGGTTCTTGGCGGCGCTCTCTTCTCCGCTCTCCCAGCCGTTCATCGATCTGAATGGTAAGGGTAACCAGGGCTCCCCAGGTTTCCGGCAGCGGGGTGACGGCAAGCTGATCTTTAAGTTCTTCACTCAGCCCTCGTCGATACATGACACGAAGGACATGGTCAGGCCAATTTAAGTCGACCGCCAGTTGTTGGAACAGGGTCACATATTCCAAGAGTGGCCCGCGGCCCTGCTTCAACCCCACAATCACCGTCTCTGCATCTCGTGTTCTATGCGGGTAGTCAAACAAAAAGGTGAACTCCTGTATAAACTTGGCATAGTCCTGCAATAGGGCACTCTTGCTAGTGAGCAGGGGGGTAGCCCAGGCCAAGGCATGTCCCTCCAGTAGGCCTATAATAAAGGCCACTTTTCTAGCATCTGTATTATAGGTCAGGGGCTGCATGGAAAAGGCCAACTCGCATAATGCTAAGAACCCCTGAAATTGACGTCGACCCCCGGCATACTTATTAATCTTGGGTCCTTTTGGTTCCCGAGCCGCTGCACCTGGAGGTTCCGGCAGGGGAGGGTTGTCCGCCTGTACGAGCGGGGCTGCTGCCCCTTTCCCCCCCTGCTGTTCCTTAAGGTCCTTCACCTCCATGGCCAGGGACTTGACAATGCGGGTCAGTTCTTGGACCTCGGCTGATAATAGCTCCATCGTTTGCCCGAGCCCAACCACGGGGCACACGGGAGGGAATTTTTTAGGCTGGTGATACTGTGAGGGTCCAAGGGGGTAAGCTTGGATCCTCAAGGAGAAGGGGATGCGAGTTACACACACACACAACAGCGGGGAAGGGGAGGCAGCAAGGCAGTACCTGGAAAACGTGCCCTCAGGTTGGAATAGGGCTAGCGGGATAATAAATCCCCAGCCTATATCATCATCGGGCCTTTGAGTGAGCGTATGCCTTGTTTGCTGCCAGGGATCACTCGCCACGCACATGGGGAATGGGAGGGGGAAGGTGGAGTGCACGCTGTGGGGGAAAGGGAACAGTGCACAGCCCTGGTTCAGAAGGAGGTGGGAGAGGTCTGCCACGCCAAGGGCAGGGCCCAGGAGGTGCTCCCCAGTCCCCCCCACAGGAACGCACCCGCACACCGCACCTACTCTGCTAATCTCACTCACGCCCACAAACACTCACCGCAATCACTCACCTTGCTCTCTCCAAACAATCTCTGACTCTCTGTAGGGATAGGGAACCGCACCAGCAACCAACAAGGAAGGATAGGGGCCAGTCTCACGGGCACAAGGCTCCGATCACCAGCGGCAAGGTTTGTCTGTGGCCGCCTTTTATGTTACTGCCCCAGGCATTGCTGCAGCCGCGCAGAGCGGCGTCGAGGAGGGGGCGTGGCCTCCCGGCCTGGTGGCAGGGCGCTTCCGCTTCCCCCTGTGGCTGTAGTGGAAACAGCTGTCTCTGCGGCGTTGCTCCGCTCCATGGGGGGTGGGGCCTCTGTCGGCGCTGTGCCTTGGCCCTCAGAGCTTCCCCGGCCATGAGTTTCAGCCGAGCGTGAGCCGGGGGGTCCGCTGATCGCGGTTTGCACCCGGGGGAGCTTGGGGTTTTCCTCTTCCCTACCGGCGGTCTTTCTCCCCGCTCCCTTACAGCACTGCAGGTGTTCCAGTGCCCTGCGTGGCAGTGGAGGACACTGACAGGAGGCACCACCGAACCAACCCCAGACTAGTGCCACTGCTGGGAGCCTCTGAACCCTGTCTCCCAAAATCAGGCCTGCGAAGCTTGGGGCATGGTGATAGGCTCTGGCTGCTGATGCTGTATGCTGCCACTCCTCTGACACGGCCCCTACCTCCTCTGCCATGTGCCCCATTGCCCACCTTACAGGCAGCAGACCGGCCTTTCCTACTTCCCTTCTCCATGTCTTCCAACTCAAAGAATGCACAGAAAGATTATTTTTTAAAATTTGTTATTCACATTTTTAATCTAATATTATATATATATACATACACATATATACACACACACACACACACGCACACACACTAAATCTAATTGCTACTAACTATTCTAAAACCTATGGAACTAAATGGAATATCTAATAACTACAAAGGCCTAGTCCTACAAACATACTATAAAACTGAATCACTACACACTATCTCTATCTCTATAACTAAGCTAACTTCTACAACTATCTATATCTATAGTAACTATCTAATATCTATCATTTATCTATATTACACAGGGATGGGGGGGGGGACGGACGACACAGACAGCTCACACCAAACAACACAGGGAGGGGTACAAAACTGAAATGAAACCTAAATCAATCTAATCGTACTCTAAATAAATCCAAAAACAGGGGAAGGGAATCAGGGATGGAATATATAAAGGGAAGAGGAGGATTCAACGGAGGGGAGGGAGAAAGAACACAGGGAGGGTTTAAAAATAAAAATAACACCTAAATCTATCTAATCTAATCTAAATAAATGATACTAGGGAGGTAAATGTGTGGGATGGGTGAAATAGGAGGAGGATGGCAACGGATTAGGAATAGGAAGGAACAAAAACTACTGGGAGAGGGAGACTTCTGAAAATGCCTGCTGTCAGGAACAGTGGTTACTAGTTCGGAAGGTGTTGGAAGGGGGGAGGGCAATGACTTTTGTTACTTGCTGTGCCCGCCTTACCACAAGCCCCATTGGCTCTGTGCAGTCTAGCCCTCATGTCCCCCATGTCCAATCGCAGACTGCCAAGCCAGTGGTCTGAGGAAAAAATGGATGGTGATTGGGCAGGCTGGCTGCTACTCCAAACCTCTCCACCCCTGGTGCCAGGAAGTCTGC
>QEPC01013929.1:1982014-2002146 GCA_003113815.1 Sphenodon punctatus | reverse complement strand
CCCCCCCCCCCCCCCCCCGAACTCATACGAATCGCATTCACCAATCCCTACAGAATAGCTGGAACTTGTCCGAGACCCTTCCATGCTTTGGCAGTTTTATTCAGTAAAGTGCATGATTAGAGGTCTTGGGGCCAAAACGATCTCAACCTATTCTCAAACTTTAAATGGCTAAGAAGCCTGGCCCACTGGCATGGAGCTGGGCATGGAATGCGAGCCATAATGTTCAACTGTATCCTATTGCATGCTATATTATAAGAAAAAGGTGGAGGAAACAGTGAAATTTGTTAATTTACAACTATAACAATATTAATTCTTCACAAATGCTTTAAAAAATAGCTTCTCTTGCAGAACACCTTGATAAGCATCTTAAATTTTGCAACATTTTGATTACCATATATGCTCAATGCATGTGCATACAATGCATACACATAATTTTTAAATGTATAGAATATATATTCTGTTGTTATGGTGTTCTAACTCTGGTCCTTTTTACATGGACTGCAGCACGGGGGGGTGTGTGTCGGTGTGTGCCATGGTTTATGTAACGTGGGGTGGGGGGGAGGGTGTAGGCAGGCACACACCCATCTACACCCACCTCCACCCATGGAGCAACTGCCATTTTCACCAGTTGCTCCATGCGTGGGAGAAGGGCGCAGGTGGGTGTGCGTGCACATGTGCAGGAGTGAGCAGGCACGCACCCCCACCATGGGATTTACACAGGCAGCACCCATACACGAACACCCAGAGTTCTGGGTGCTCATGCATGGGTGCGCCTATGTAAAAACTAAAGGGCCTCTGGTTCAACTTTTTCTTCAAAATAAGCTTCAAATGTGTAGCTAATTAAGCTTCAGTCAAATGCCAACTGCCACCTTTAATAAGTAGTCAAATGCAATATGCAAATCGAGAACTTTTAATAATGAGTGAAAACTGTTTTGCTGAATTTTATTTCCAGATGTAGGTCAGCAGGTTTACAGCTGGCCCTGCACAGGACTGCTCCTTCTATGATTTTTAGCTCTGAAAGTGCTACCAGGGGCAAGTTTGAAGTGACTGAAATGGCTGTCCAATGTGTAACAGGGTTGGGTCCCAGAGGGTAAGTTGTGCCAGATCCAGTTCCCCTCAAACCAGATCACACAGGATCTTCATCAAATAGCAGCTTTATTCTCAGTGCTTCAATCCTCCACTACCATTCAATCTACAGTACTTGCATAGTCCATACCTTTGAGGCATAGGGCTTCTCAACCCAAACCCCTCTGGACAGGCACAGTTCCTCCTTACACCAGATGTGAGCTTCTCTGTATTTGGGCCTCCTACCCAGGCACAATCGCTTCTGTAACCAGTTACACTTGGGTGAGCCTTTCCTGGCCTCTGCCTTCCTGGTTATCCTCTTTCCACTGAGCTCTAGCTCTCTCTTTGAGGCCTTAGGCGGGCCTGGTCACACCCAGACCCAGCTGGCCTCAACCAACCACTGAGCGGCTTGCACAGCTGCCAGCTCACTTGGCGCCTGCTGAGGCACTATCCTTGTCTATACACTGCCCCTGCAGTTAGCAGTCTGGTGCTCCTTAAAGAGCTCAGCTTGTATTGCTCTGGAACATCCCAGAACACCGCAAGCGGGGCCGCCCAAACCCAGACACCCAATCAGGGCAGAGCAGCAGCCCGTCTATTCGGCAGATGGGCCGCTGCGGCTCCACTTCAGGCCAGCGGTTGCCCCAGCAATGCCATAGAGTTGTGGGTGGCAGCTTAGAGTGGCAGTCTCTTCACCCACAGCTCTGTGGTGCAGGGCAGGGGGCATCGTTTGGGTGGACTGCAGGCCACAGAAGCTGCTGGGTTCATTTAAACCTGGCACTATTGGGGCTGCACGCAGGGGATGTGGGGCTGGCCACCTCTGGAGCAGGTCTGGGGGTGGTCCATCTAAAGACACCCCTTGTGTCATAGTTTATAAACTCTCCTCCTTCCTTCCTCATTATCAGGGTCCCATGTCACCTTCCCTTGTATCAGTTTACCTGCTTTGTCTGCTCAGGCTCTTTGCCAGATGTGTGTTAAAAAGCCAACTGCCTTTCTCCCTTTTACCAAGGGTTCAAAAATTAACTTTCTATCAGACCCCAAGTCTCCCTAGGCTCACTACTTGCTGGGAACTAAAATTCCTTAGCTTTGCCTCCTGTTTCCCTGTTTGTCTCTGTTTCTCCAGGCTTTTATTCCCCATCTTGCTCCAGGGCAGTCCAAGAGAATCTTCCTCAATTTGAGGACCAAGTTCCAATATCTTTCCAGGGATTCCAGGGGCATAGCTAGGTGGGAATGGGCCATGGGGCAGAAGATGGAATGGGTCCCCTGCTGGGACAATCGCCTCCAGTGTGCATATGCGTTCTACGTGCATATGGGGCCCCCAGACATGTGGGTCCCAGTGCGGCTGCACCTGCTGCACATCCAGTTGGCCCCAATTGCCCCTTTTTTCACAGAAGCTGTAAGACCTGGCTGATCCACCAGCCATTTGACAAGGAAGATGGGTGATCGGGTGGAGGGTTTTTGGGGTGGGTGGGTATTTTTCTTCCTCCTTTCAGTTGTTTTTAATTGTTGTTTTAATGTTTTATTAATTGTAAGCCGCCCCGAACTGCCTATGGCAGGAAGGGTGGGATGGTAAAATTTAAAAAATAAAAATAAATAAATAAATAAATAAATAATTATAGCTACGTCCTGATTAACCCCTCTCTGGCCTCTCAGGGAGGTGATTGGTGACTGTCACACCTTTGTCTGCTAAATTAAAATAACCTTTTATGTCAGACATCGTCTCTCTCTGTAGGGCTTTTCACTTTTGTAATTTAAAATTGCTCAATACACTGTCATGAAGCTAAAAAAAAAGGGTGGCTAGAATGGGACTTTAGGTACCAACTTTCATGCTTGATGAATTTTCAATTCCTAAAATTAAGGCATTTACAGTGCAGGTACCTACAGAGCCTTAATTACTGTGGATGCCAGCACAATTAGCTGGGTTGGTGATGGAAGTTTCTTTTCTTTCAGTGGTGGCAACTGGCATTTGACTATGGAAATCCAATTCCTAGCACTAAAGGATTAAAGGCCACAAGAGACTATCCATGCCTAATTCACAAGATGAGACAGTAAATACATCAGAACCAGTGCTGGCACCACATAGATGATACTGTGAGATTTGTCTCTCCTCCAAGATCTTAACAGCCATTCAAAGCACATTAATTTTAGTGGGCATAAAATTAGTTGCCCAGTTACCCTTCTTAGTGGGTTTTATGCATTTAATGCTCTATGTGCCATGCAAAAGATTTACTCTGTATAGTCCTCAAGTTGTCTATGAATAGCTGTTTCATGTCAAATTCTGTCACCAAGATTGAATGAGCAGCACAGACAATGCCAACTTGTAAGTTAGTTTTAATTGCATCTAAACAATATGTATATTTCTTTTCTTCTGTTTTCAAATTCAGACTGCTGTTTTATGAAAGAAAACCATTAAATACTCATCACAACAAAGACCCAGTAGCAAGAGGACAAAATATCAGAGAGTTTACAAGTTGTTGGATTCTGAATGGAATGAAAGGAGGCACTTTGGGCACTGTCCCAGGTTGTAAGTTGATGTGTCAGTCTGCAGCCCTTAGCCTGACCTTCTTTTAACATCAACTGTGTAACAAAGACTATGCTGTCAGAGCAGCGGCTGCCCCTCGAGACAGGTAACTGTATCATCTTCATGAATGACATCTGTGCTACGTTTGTGGCTTGTCAGGAAGTCTTAAAACTCAACAGATCAAAACACTGCAATATTTTAATATTGACCTTGAGGAGTTGATCAAATATTGTCACTTAGAAATTACAGATTATTTCCTACTCTGACATGCAGAGGCCAGTCATGAATGTATGAATTTGCTATTCTTGACAGACTGAGGATCTATTGTACACAGGTTGATCAGAATTTTTGATAGAGGAAGCAGAACAAGCAGCAAGTCTGTTCTAGTACATTTGCTCATAATCTTGGCATAGGAAAGTTTTTCTAGCCTACAGTAATGCTCGGCCAGAGCGGAAGCCAGTGCCAATAAAGACTGACTGACTACAGTAATGTTCTGCTTTTCAGTTAAGCAATGAGATAGTAAGAGACAGAGGGACAGCTGGTACCTTAACTCTTAGGATCCCTTCCTCAGAGTTCTATGCCAGTGCAAGCTGAATGAAACTTGAAAGCTTACACATCATCAACAACAGAAATTGGGTCAATTAAAGATCTCTCTCACCTTTGGGGCCCAAGTTGAGACGCAGCAGAGACATTTCCAATGGGCTCTCCCCTTCAAAACTTTGTAGTTTCTCATAATAAAAATGTCCCCTTCAAACCCTTAATAAAGAGTAGGAATGGGTGAACACGGTTCAGAAGTTCAGACCAAACTCAACCAGTTCGGTCGACCGAACTGAACTTCCGAACCGAACTTGATTTTCGAACTGAACCAAATTTCCGTACTCAGCTCTGTTCACCCATCCCTAAAAGATAATATTCCATTTGGTTCAATGGGGTTTGAATTTCCGAACTTTGTTCGGAAGTTCGGAGTTCGGACCAAACTCGAATAGTTCAATCAACCGAACCGAACTTCCAAACCAAACCGAACTTCCGAACCGAATTTCTGAACTTGGAACCCTAATAAAGAGTTCAACCAACCAGTGGCATGCCTAGGTGGGAATGGGCCCTAACGCAGAGGGTGTAATTCCCCCCCTGCTGTGGCCCTCCACTCCAGTGTGCACTCTATACCCAGGCTTGCGGGCCCCAGTGTAGCTACACCCACTGTACCTATTATAGCTATCCCACTGAAACCAACAATGTGGAAATTTCAAAAGTTCAAGTAATGTGCTGCTCACCTCCATCACTTTTTATTTCCACTTATGTTTGCACTTCCTGCTGAATAGAGTTAATTTTACTTTAAGGAGGCTAGAGGCACCTGGGAGGGCGGGGGCTCAGCAAAAATTGCAGTTGCCACTAGTAAGCTCTGCAGCTGGATCAGAGGCAGAAGAGGGGGCAAACTCTCTTATACCATTCCTGGGCTAAGTGTGTTCAAGAAGCTCAGTACAGCCAGTAAAGTGGAATGGGGAAAAAAACTTGTCAAATACAAAGAAACTATAAGACACTAAGTATATATTTTTGTACTGTCATTAAAGTCCCAATCTATCAATACTTTGTCTAGAGAAACTTGAGATGAAAGGGAAAATCCTATCCTTTCTGTTGTTGGCAAATTATCATACTTCTCCCTATAATGGAGCCAAGATCTATCACATACTGGAGCTTGTTAGTGCAATAGCATGCCAAGATTGGGGAGGGATAATGATATCGAGATTTGTGTCTCTACAGCAACCAGTTCTAACTACACCAGCATACTAATTTGTTTTGATTTTTTTTAAAGTGTAAGCAACAATTTACTTGATCGAGGGAACACCGCTGATTTGGGGGACATTCAGGGCTTGCCTGGTCATATAGATATCTTTTTTTTCTTCTATATGTGGACATGTCACAGAGAGCAGTTATACAGTGTTAACAAATGAGATGATAGCATGTTGGAGTCTGGGTTTGGTCCATACAGCCCCCACTCACATGCTTAGTGTATAAACAGCAACCCCCTGCATGTATTTCTTGTGCATTCCCCCCACTGACAGGTTGAGCATGACAAGCCTAATACACAAGCAAACATCTTACCTGTTCTGCTCTACCCAACTCCTTCTCAGTATCCTATCCTACTTCCTGTCATGCCCCACATCCACAGTGAACAATGGGAAGAAGAAGCCATACCAGCTGTTTCTTTCTTCTGGGCTATTATGACTCCAGGAGTCAGTCCAGCTCTTGCTACCCCTACCCACTTACAGAGGTTCATACCTGGGTTTATACCCGACAGCACTTGATGTCTGAAAACAGTTGGAAATGATGCCCAAGTTCTTTACCTGGCACACTATCTCCACCTGGATCCCATCCACATTCAGGGATCTGAGGGACGCAAGAGCGTCCTCATATCAGCTGCCCCTTCCCACCATCACCACCTCCTTCTTCCCAGGGCTGAGCACAAGGTAGCTCCGATGCATCCAGGAAGCTATATCATTCAAGCATTCCTCCAAGGCAGATGTCAAATTGGCAGGACTCACAGGATAAGAGATATACGGTTGTGTATCATTAGCGTACTGATGATACTCAACCACATGCTTGATCATGACACCCCCTGGACGAGGGTCAGCCATCTGAGGTGGAATCCCAACAAGACAGAGATGATACTGGTGGGTGGGGCTAAAGGAGTGGTAGCCACTGTCATTGATGGGGCTTGCCCTCTTTTGGTTACTCAGGTTCATAGTCTGGGGGTGCTCCTCGATCCGCAGCTCCGCCTGGATCTCCAGGTGGTGGCTGTGGCGAGGAGTGCCTTTCTCCAGTTACATCTGGTGCAACGACTTTGGCCATATGTCTTGGACTCTGACCTGGTCACCGTCATCCATGCCTTCATCCCCTCTAGACTTGACTAGTACAACACACTCTACATGGGGCTACCCTTGGTGACTGTTCAGAGGTTGCAGCTGGTGCAGAATGCTGTGGCCCATCTCCTTACAGGGACAGGTTGTCACAAGCACATTACACCAGTGCTCTGTTCTCTGCACTGGCTACCTATTGTCTTCTGGGCTGTTGGTTGTCCTATAAAGCCCTATACAGCCTGGACCCTGCCTACCCGTGGGATCGCCTCAGGCCTTGTTGTGGCCCCTGCGGTCGACTGGAGATGCCCAACTCGAGGTCCCCCTGGGTGTCCCAGGTGGCGACGATGGGAAGGGTGTTCTCAGTGGCTGCACCTAGGTTGTGGAATTCCCTCCCAATGGAGACCTGCCTAGCCCCACACCTCCCCTCTTTCTGAAGACAGTGTAAAAACTGGCTGTTCCACCAGGCCTTTGGTGAGGGAGATGGGTGAGGGTGGGGAGGGAGGATTGGGGGGAGGGTTTTTATTTCCACACTTTTTACTGAGTTTTTATGTAATTTTATATTTGATATATTTTTATATTGTATAATTTTATATTTTGATTGTGAGCTGCCCTGAGCTGCCGTGTGAGCAGAAGGGTGTGGGATAGAAGAGGGTTGAATAAATAAATATAAATAAAGGGCTACATGTATACACTGAACAACATGGGCGAAAGAATAGAAGAAGATACACTATGAAAGTTATTGTGTCTGTGTCCTCGTTGACCCATGCCAGCTCTGGAACAGGGATGGACACAGAGGGATGTCCACCAGTGGTCATGACTTTTGTGTTGGTATTGGGAGTGCTTGAAGTGGGAGTAGGCAGTGGGGGAGCCATATCCACCTGCTTCTGGCTCCTGGGCAAGGCGCAGCCATACATGCAGGATACCACGATTCATCCATCCAAGCATAGGAACTGGTTCAGCAGCTTGTAGTATGGAGATGTTTGCCTCCTGCAGTCAGAGATGAAGTTGTTGAAGATGAAGATCTGCTTGTACCCACACCTCAAGTCTTTGGCCTACTACCGGCACTGGTTCATGTCCAGGGTGTAGCCCTGCTGTGCCATTTGGACTGAGATTTCCTGGAACACTGCCTTGTTCCTATAGCACTTCACCAGTTGGTATTGGACCTTTTGCTCCCCCCAAAGAGCAATAAAGGCCTTGATCTCTTCCTCAGCCCAGGGAACGCAGCATTGGCAGGCACATCAGTAGGCACAGATTCATTTATTTTATTTATTTTTACAATTTATGTGTCACTCCCTCCTGCCTCAGGCATCTCGGGGCGGCTCACAATATATTAAAACATTTCAAACATTAAAACATTAAAATAAACCATAACAATTTCATTTAAAACAACGTAAAACCCCATCCCCCCTACCCTACCCTACCCTAACCCAACCCACCCACCCCATCTCCCTCGGGAAAGGCCTGGCGGAACAGCCAGGTCTTACATTGTCTGTGGAAAGAGGGGAGGTTGGCAGCCAAGCGGATCTCCAACAGGAGGGAGTTCCACAGCCGCAGCGCAGCCACAGAGAATGCCCTCCTCATAGCAGACACCCGGGAACCCCATGGAACCCCGAGGAGGGCACCCCCAGCCAACCGCAGGGGCTGCTCCAGGGTGAGGTGGTTCTGCAGATAGGCGGGGCCTAAGCCATTTAGGGCTTTAAAGGTCAACACCAACACCTTGAATTGAGCCTGGAAACCTACCGGCAGCCAATGCAGAGAGTGAAGCACTGGTGTTATATGCTCGCATTGGCCCTTCCCCATTAAGAGATGGGTCATCACATTCTGCACCAGCTGCAGTTTCCAAACCAGTACCAAGGGTAGCCCCACGTAGAGCACATTGCAGTAGTCCAGTCTCGAGGTAATAAAAGCATGGATGACTGTGGCCAGATCTGAGTCTAAGACATACGACCTAAGTCGACGCACCAGATGTAACTGGTGAAATGCTCCTTTTGCCACAGCCATCACCTGAGCATCCAGGCGAAGCTGTGGATCCAGGAGCACCCCCAGACTCCGGACCTGAGAAACTGGGGGGGTGGACCCCATCAATGATGGGGGCCACCACCACCCCAGCATTCCCCACAACCATCACCTCCGTCTTGTCAGAATTTAGTCTCAGGTGGCTCGCCCTCATCCAATCCCCTACAGCGGACAAACACCAGGTAAGCACCAAGACTGCAGGACCTGAGTTGGAGGAAAATTAAAGATATAGATGAATGTCATCAGCATATTGATGACAACTCACTCCATACTCCCTAACAACCTCTCCCAAAGGCTGCATGTACATGTTGAACAGGAGAGGGGATAGGATGGAATCCTGCGGTACTCCACACGTGAGGCCACGGGGGAAGATGAAAACTCCCCCAGCACCACACGCTGGGTTCTCCTGGCCAGGAATGAGTGGAACCATTCAAGAACAGTCCCTGCCCAGTCCCGTAACTAAGTCACCAACAACTCATGATCAACTATATCAAATGCAGTCAAGAGATCTAACAAGATCAACAGGGTCGAACGACCCTGGTCTAACTCACAGGAGAGGTCGTCAGCCAAGGCCACAAGCACAGTCTCCATGTCATAACTCAGATGAAAGCCTGACTGTGAGGGATCAAGAAAATTAATCCAGTCCAAATGCCCCTGAAGCTGCTGACCCACCACCCGTTCAATAACCTTCCCTAAAAAGAGAAGGTTAGAGACTGGCCGATAACTGGCAAGGACATCAATGTCCAAAGATGACTTTTTGAGCAGGGGCCTCACCACCGCCTCCTTGAGACAGCCCGGCACCCTGCCCTTCTGGGTGCTTTGACCACGGCCCGGGATCGGCGTAACGTCTGTTGCGCTGCCCCGGGCCGTGGTTTGCCGGTCCGATTCCCTGCCATGGTCCCACTCCCATCGTGTCTGTTTGGGGCCTCTCTTGCCCACGGGGGATGGTTAGTCGGGTCGCCACTGCTGGGAATCCACTGTGGCGAATTGGGTGCCCGTAACGTCTGAAATCACCCAAAGACTTCTCTGGTTAACAAGCGGGTCAGTTAACCTCAACTATGTCAGTTTGTCATGTCAGCAAGCACTGTACCTGAAGCTGTCATTCCACTGAACCTGAAGCTGTCATTCCAGTCCCTAGAACCATCATTAAAGTACTAGGGACATCATTCAGCTCCCATGGGTTGTCATTCCATTGTACCTGAAGCTCTCATTCCAGTCCCAAGAACCATCATTAAAATACTAGGGACATCATTCAACTCCCATTGGTTGTCATTCCACTGTACCAGTGGTGACAATCGTCAGAGCTATCTCGAAGAACATAAGGCTGCAACCCTGTAAACNCAGTCCAAGAGAATCTTCCTCAATTTGAGGACCAAGTTCCAATATCTTTCCAGGGATTCCAGGGGCATAGCTAGGTGGGAATGGGCCATGGGGCATAAGATGGAATAGGCCCTCTACTGGCCTCTCCACTCCATTGTGCCTGTCTCTTATACACATCTAGATGTGTATAAGAGACAGCACACACACCACACACAGAGACACCATACAGATACAACACACACACATACAGACACAATACACACAGACACACACAGAGACGCACACACATATACACATGCACACACACATTCACACGCACAAAGACTTGCCAGCTGCTCACCCCCACCCCGTCCCTTACCTGAAGTCTCGGTGGCCTAGGCACCCTGGAGCTGCAAGAGCCAGCGGCGAAGCTCCTGGAACTGGAACTGCTGCTGCTGCCATTGCCACGTGTAGCAGAGTGTAGCATGTCCAGGGTGGTGGCAGCAGAGGAAGGTGTTGCAGCACGGTGGGAGTTCCAGTTCCAGAGCGGAAGCAGGAGCAGCAGCTGGAGTTCCAGGTCTAGAGTGACGGCAGCAGCTCCAGTGGGCGCAGAACGCTTTCTCATTGGGCGGCTTCATGAGCTGCGTGCTCTGGACGGTCTCTCTCTCTCTCCAGAACCAAACCCCAGACCCTCACCCTGCTGCCTCCGCTGAGACCTCACTACACACCAGGACCACCCCAGCCGCAGCAGCAGCAGGTCCAGGAGCATCAGTGAACAAGAACTAGGTAGGTAGGGTGAGGGTGGAGATGGTAATGCTTTCTGGCCCCCCACATTCTCACACACTTTCTCTCTCTCACTCCCCCATTCTCTCTCACAACCCCCATATTCTCATTCTCATTCTCTCTCTCTCTGTCTCACTCGCCCACATTCTCTCACCCTCTCTCACACACCCTACATTCTTTCTCACACACAATTTCTCACCCCACATTCTCTCTCACACACTCTCTCACCCCCCCACATTCTCTCACACACACTCTCACCCCCCCACATTCTCTCACACACTCTCACTCCCCCACATTCTCTCTCTCTCTCACACACACACACACACACACACACACACACACACACACACACACACACACTCTCACTCTCACTCTCACCCCCCACATTCTCTCACACTCTCTCACCCCCTCACATTCTCTCACACACTCTCTCACTCCCCACATTCTCTCACACACTTTCACTCCCCCCACATTCTCTCACACACTCTCACTCCCCCACATTCATTCTCTCTCTCTCTCTCTCTCTCTCTCTCTCTCTCACACACACACACACATTTCCTCTCTACTGTGCGTACCCGCTCTACCTTCTGTACTTCCTGCTGCTGTACATCCCTCACCATTCTCCCTGCTGAGTACAAATTGACACAAGGTCCTGAGTATTCGGAAAATAAATTAAATTTGCAACCAGGTAAACCAAATTGTGTACAGAAAAATTCTGCAAATATTGATGCAATGCTCTTGCTCATTTACATCTATCTGCTATGTATCCATCTGTCCCTCCTTCTTTCTGCCTTACATTTATAGTAGTTGTTGTTGCAAAACCAAAAGGGTTTTGCCATATTTTGGGAGAAACAAAACTAAACACTTTGGTGTAAAGTCAAAAAGATGTTTGTGTAAAATTAAAAACAAACCTCGAGTGGCAGTGTGTGTGTTTTGTGTGTGTGTGTGTGTTAGTATGTAAGAGAAATTGTGATTATGTGAGTGAATGAGTGAAGAGAGGGCAATGTGCTCCTCTAGGTTGGAAATCTGGGGTGGGCTGGAAGTTAATAAAATGAAATACAACCAAGATAAATATAAAGTTCTGCATTTGGGGAAGAAAAATCAAATGCACAAGTATGAGATAGGGAATATCTGGCTTGTAAAAAGGATCAACGTATTGTGGTTGATCACAAACTAAACAGGAGTCAGCAATGTGATGTGCCTGCAAAAAAGGCAAATGCAATTTTAAGTTGCAGTAATAGACGCCCTGTTTCCAATAATTCCACTCTATTCAGACTCCACCTGGAGCGTTGTGTACCATTTTAGGTGCCTCATTTTAAGGAGGACATTGGGTGAAAATAGACATAACGCTAACACCGCTTTAACATTTCTTATGCATGCTGCAGGACTGCATAGGGCATCGACTCAGCCTGCTACATGCATAAAAAACATTAAAGTGGTGTTAGCGTTATGTCTGTTTTCATCCATTGACAAACGACAGCAGTTTCAGAGGCGGGTAGGATGATAAATGGTCCAGGAGGCAGGTCCTATGAGAAACTGGACAGGTTTGTCCTAGCGANCAGCTGTTTTAAGGAATTTAGCTATTGCCTTCAATGGTGTCAGGGTACTGGACTGTTTCTAAACATAGGCCCCAGAACTAGGGCCTCCAGCGCTGCAAAGTCACCTTGATGATTCAGGAGGTAGCACTTTTCTGGCCCGAGCTGTTTTCAGGAGGGGCGAGATATAAATCAATAAAATAAAATAAATAAATACATTTTCTCTGTACCAGAGTTCAGTTTATGCTCTTGCTTGGTCTTAGGGTGCATTATGCTGTTGGACAGTGCTGATTTTGGAATAAAACAAAAGGTCAGTGCCCAGTTACATGTGATCTTTTCTGGTCATGTGGCATTTACTGTCACTGCCTTTACCTCAATTCAGGGGCATCAATTAGGGGGTCTGGAAAAGCACTGCTTCCCACCTCTTCATGTTTCACACCATATGATCATGCTTCAGCACTTTCTGAATCTCTTCTGTGTGACTCACACAAGCACTGCCAGCACATTTTATTTTTTGCCTGCCAGAGTCCTGCTCGCTCTCCTTTCACTAGTTATTGTAAAAATGTTTATGCGTGCTGGGATGTCATCTCTTTAAACCACATTAGCAATCATTTCTCCTTGCCTTAGAGCAGCTGAGCCTGCCTTCAAGAGAGGAGGCAGTGAGGCACACTGCCATACCCTACCATAATACCCTAGCTCCTGTGTCCAACTTACTCTACTCCACCTATAGCTGGGGCCAAGCCTTTCCTCCAGCCCTGCCAAATCCCTAACTCCGATTATTTCATTTCATGTCTCCAACAATTCTTGGCATTTCCCTCAACCCCCAGCAGCTCCTGAAGCTGTCACCTGCATTTGTAAGATTCCCAGATTTAATTCCAACCCCTTCCCAAAACAACAATCTTCTGGAGGATCTTGCTCCACCTATTCCAAAATAAATTTTAAAAATTAATTTTTAGGCCTTTGGCTTAAAACACAATAGTGTCACGCTTTTAAGTTTTTCTCTACCACTGTGAGATCTAGAAAACTGGCTGTTTACTAAATGAAGAACCAGTTATTGCTTATTGTGTACAGCTACATGAGCCTGACAGAGCCCCCAACCTGATTCCAAAGCTTCTGCTCCCTCCCAGCTCCAACTACATTAGCACTAGCTCTCACCAGCCTTCCAGATAGGCAAAATTGTCCCATTTTCCACCTCACTCTCAGCTGCCATAGCCCCTTCTATTGCTCTCTTGAAACCAATATTAAAGCGATTTAACTGACTAATCATGGTCAAGGCCAGTGGAACAGGAAATCTCTTCCTCTCTGCCTGCTACTTCATCTCAGTGTGGCCATGACTAAGTCCACCCCCACCCCCCACAATTAAATGCTCAACAGGGCCTGTACCACTGTCAAAAATGAACATTTTATCTATTTTAAAACAAAAGGCTCTTAAAAATGAAGACAGTATGGTCATGAAGAGCCATTTTTAAAAAGCATCATGGAAATGCTTCTGATTGTGTCCTGCCGTGAACTCTGAAATATACGACTTGATAATCCTAGTGACAAGACAGAATCACCAGCCAGCACCTGTGCACCTCCCCAGCACCTTGCTGCCCCGGCATCACCAGAAGATCAGCAGATTATTTTTTAATTTAATTTTATTTATTTTATTTTTAAAAATTACTACCCTGCCCATCCTGCCACAGGCAGCTCTGGGCAGCTCACAATTATCAAAACAAAAACAACAATAAAGCTAAAAACACTCATAATAAGGAGGATTCAAATATCCAGTACAACCCACCACCCTAACCCACTCTCCCCCACCGCACCCTACCCATCCTCCCCACCAAAAACCAGGTGGAACAGCCACGTTTTACAATTACATCAAAAAGGGGAGAGATCTGGGGCCAAATGGGCCTCTAACAGCAGGGAGTTCCACAGCCATGGAGCAGCCACCGAGAAAGCCCTCCCCATCGTAGCCCCCCCAAAAAACATTGGGGACCTCGAGGAGAGCAGCCCCCGATGATGGCAGGGGCTGATCCAGGACTCGAGGGGTGAGGCGGTCCCTCAGGTAGATCGGGGCAAGGCCATTTAGGGCTTTATAGGCAAGCACCAACACCTTGAATTGGGTCCAGACTAGGCAGCCAGTGCAGCGACTGAAGAACTGGTGTAATATGTTCCCAGCAGCCCAATCCCACCAGGAGATGGACTGCCACATTCTGCAGCAGCAGCAGTCTCTGAACCGTCACTATGGGTAGTCCCACGTAGAGCGCGTTACATTACATTATGAGTGATAGAGTTTGTTACTCACTCATGAACAGAAGAACATAAGAAGTGCCGTACTGGGTCAGACCAACGGTCCATCTAGCCCAGCATCCTGTCCCCGACAGTAGCCAATCACAGTGGCTTGGGAGAAGCACCCAACAGGTCACAATGGGGGATCCATTCCCTTTTGGGGAAAAACAACAGGCATTGGGGGGAAAACAGTAGTCATTCATGATAGCAAAGGAAATGGCCACATATCCACACACACAACTGCTTTTTTGTAAAGTTTGAATAGACACTGATGCTTGGCAGTTTGCGATAGGAAAAAAATTAATTATGTACAGAGCCATGAGATAGTAATGGCTCACCCAGCCTTTATTGTTTCATGACAGATAAAATCAAATCAAAGCTGACTGAACAAGAATTCCTAAGTAGCCCAATGCCACCTATTTTTTTTCCAGCAGACTAGAGCCACCAGTTATGGGGATAAGAAACAGTGCTATGTGCCTGATATTATTTTTTTTGACATTCCTAGACCTTCCAATCTGCAAGAGGAATAGACAGCATTGGTTTTATTAGGGTTCTCTGCCTGGGATTCACACACAGCTCATCCAGTTACAGGACTGCTCCTCTAGAGCTGCATCAGGTAGCACTTTAGCTACTCGCGTGTAATAATACCCGCATTTTGGGGCACCCCCAGCGGGTACTCAGTGGGTACCCAGACCCCTGGTGCCTGAAAATGCGGGTATTACTGGGGCATCCCGGAACACCCCAGGATGCCAATCCTGACAACTGTGGCTCCCCGGGCTGACTCACCTCACTGGCCGAACTGCTACTTCTCTACTGCAGACTCCTGGCTGCTCCCTGCTTCTCCCCAGCCCATGTGCTGCTCAGGGAACATCCCCGCTTGGCTTTTTCTGAGTGTGTGTGGGGGGTGCAAGGAGGTCTCTATCTGTGTGTGCCCCCAATGGGTCCCCCCTGTTCTCTGGGGAATCCAACATGGCAGAGTGCTCTGCAGTTTCCTGATATGGGTCCCCCTGGGAACAGGGGACCCATTAGGGGAGCTCATGAGAGGAGAAAAGGTCTCCTAGTTCTTCTCCCCCACTCAGAAAAAAGTCTAGCAAGGTAGTTCCCTGTTCAGCTAGGGAGAAGCAGGGAGCATCCAGGAGTCCACACCAGAGGAGCTGGAACAGCAGCCCGGTCAGTGAGGTGAGTTTGCCCAGGGGGTCAGATAACCCCTTAGGTTGCATTGGTACCAGTTAGTGCCTAAACGCAAATGGGGCAAGTCCTGAGCACCCCAAATTCAACAGGGTGATTGACTAGCTGGGTACCCAGTTGCAGCTCTAACTGGGAGCTTAGGACTGCCCTACGGACTATCTACTTGCAACCCACTTCTGTCCATGCTCAGTGCTTAATTTGTAAAAAAAATAAAAAATAAAAGAAACCCAAATTGCTGGGGCCCAAGCCTGCCCCTGAAGCCACGCCACATTTCCCCAAAGCCATGCCTCCTTTCCTCCCAAGCTTTTCAGAGCAGGGAACTGAACTCTAGTTTCTGACTAGCACCTCAGCCACTAGACAACCCTGCCTCTCTGCAGCCAAATATAAAGCAGGAGCTCTTGTGGTTTGATGTATAAGATGGCCAGCACAGAGGGTTGGACAGGAAAGTCATTAATGAAAGCCAAATAAACCAGCCAGGTTTTTTCTGGCTTTCATTTCCAACTACAAAGTGGCCAATATCAGCCTTTCTTGGTCTTTCACATTTTTGGGGTGCACACTACTACTGGGAACATTTCTCAGGGCTCTGTCCCCCCTTGAATATAATCGCCAGGGCTGAGCCCAGTCAAGCCCCCACAAATTAAAGCTATAACTACACTTCTGTAGTACAGACATACATGGACTTACTATGGGCACGGTGACTGTCTCCACCTTAAACTGGAGCAATTCTCCCTGTCACTTGCAACACAATGGTTGTGCATAAGGGCTATGTTCAACACAAGATGGCAGCAAGGTGGGCCTCTCACTACTAGTATGGCATGGCAACTCACCCCCCAGAAAGTTTATTGTGTGGGTCATATATAAATTGTGATCTGCTACTTTCATACTCTTTGTTTAGGCTATCTTTTTAAAAAAACACTCTAGGGCCCCAATCCTGCATGGGCAAGATCTCATAATGTGAATTAATTTAAAGCCTCAGACAAGTGTTCACAAACGTTCTTCTGCAGTATTTATCCAGCTCCAATTCCAGTACACCTGAAAACCTGACAGGATTTGCAGAAATGAAGTACCATGCTGTTTATTACTTTCACTCTTAAATAAGCCATTTAAATTAACTGTTAGACCAGAACCGATGCACTTAGATTTACCTCTTATGGTGCTGAGATTTCCAGCTTTTACAAGGTGAAAAAGATTTTCTTAAAGCTTCCAACAGCTGCCGTTCTTGCATGTAAGTGTCATGGCAAAGGCGCAAACATGGAAACTTTATGAGCCCTGCAGTGCCTGGCTACAGTATAATTAAATCAAAATTCTTTAAGAGCTTCAGAAACACCTGTCGCAGCTTCCTCAGATATTGCTGCTTCCACTAGTTTTTAAAATAGAAAAGAGATGGATAAATGTCTCAGTTCAACATTAGCAGCACTGCCTTATAGGAGGGCTAAATTCTGTAATGTACACAAAGCTGTATGGCAGAGGTCAAAGTGTGAGTTGGGAGTGGGACTCCAAGTGGGGTCATGCAATCTATAGATGGGGTTGCAGTCCCTATTGATATCTGATACATGTTCCATGCCTTTGAGACTGCCTGGGGACAGGGGAATTACCGTTACATCTCAAAATGGGGTCATACGAGCAAAACATTTGGGAACCACTGCCCTGCCCTGTGGGGCTGGCTATGATTCAAGAATGGCATGGTTTCTCTTTAAACAGCTCCTATCCCATCTAATAGAGCTTTCTATCCAGGACTTAATTGGTGGGGGGTTGCCAGGGTAATTAAATTTAAAGGGGTGTGTGTGCCCTAGGATATATTCCCAGTTGGGGTGTGCACCCCAAAATGTGAAAAACCAGGAAAAGGCCAACAGTGGCCATTTCAAATTTGGAAACAAAATTCAGAAAAACTGAACAGCTTACTTAGCTTATTTAATGACTTTCCTGTCCCAGTCCCTGCACTGGTCATCATATAGGCTAAGGGCTCAATCCTAAACATATTTGCACAGGAGTAAATTCCATGGATTACAATGAGACTTGCTCGTGAGCAACTGTGTTTAGTGTTGGGGCCTAAGGGTGTTAACAAATGAGACGATAGCCCTGTGGAGTCCGTGCTCAGTCTGTGCAGCTGTCACTCCCATGTTTAGAGACTAAGGCCCATAGATCACACCTGTAGCCCTGCAACATGTATAATAAAATGTAAGACCAATTTTATCAGTGTTGGAGTGTGTGTAAAAAGGGCCTACTAAACTGGCAGCTTAGGGGTGTATTTCATATGCATGCCAGCAGCCCCCCTTCACAGGTTTAGTGGGACAAATACATGGGCAGGTGTTCGTCCATGCTGTGCTCCACCCACCATAGCACAAGAAGCCGCACCAGCTGTTTCTTTTTCCCAGGCTGTGACGACTCTGGGAGTTCAGCGCCTGCTATCCCTACCCACCAAGGGAGAAATAGACCTGGGTTTGCACCTGTCAGCACTTGTAAGCTGGAAGCAACATTTTGCTATGCACAGAACTTTATTGAGCAAATTTATTGAGCAAGTCACATACTTATTGAGTACCCATAGTGAAAATTGAAAGCAAAAGTAAAAATTCAAAGTGAAAGCAATCAGCCCAAGCAATGTTTGCGTTTTTGCATATGAACAGCCTGGTTTCTCATGTCCACAGCTCACAGCACAGTTCCTGGCTCACAGACAGGCAGCAGCACACTGTTTTATTAGTGTCTCACCTGCTGTAGGGTTGGTTGGAAGTCCTTCCCAGTTCACATAACCCCCCCTGTCAAACATGTACCTCTTCTACCCCTTCTCTAGCACCTTCAGCACTACCATACAGTTGGAGCTGAAACCATCCCCATTTGCCAAGGCACCCTGCACTTCTGGGAGTGTCCAAACCTTGTATAGAGCAAGAAGCACTCCTTCAGTGGGTTCACATTCACTGTACCCAGAGCCAGTTGTTCCCCCAACCCCAGAGATTCAACTCTGCCCTCCAATCAAAAAATTTGCTTTATCCCTACAGGTATCCTCTCACTGTCATCAGGGTAATGATGAGGGAAAACAACAGGGAAGGTTCAGCCTCCATTAGGAGCTTCCTTGCTACTGTACATATGACCAGAAAAGTTGTGGTCTTGATCTCTTCACACTCTATCAGCTTGTCCAGGCTCCCACTCTTCCATGCTGCTGAGCTTTAAACTGCAGCAGAGGATATTTTCCAATGTGACAGTGGGCTGCAATATCATGTTTTGGCACACTTTGCCATGTGTGTGACTGCAGCCCACTGTCGCAGTGGACAGCACCCACCAGATGTTAGCACGGGCCTTTACCCAGTCAGTGGTGGCACTTAGTTCAGGCTGTGACTTGGGGATGGACCATCCCCAAGTGCCACCACCGACCAGAAAAGAGCTGCTCAACCAGGTGTAAAACAGGCCATCACAGATGAAGGCCTGCTGTACATACCCCGATCCAGAATGGGGTACCCCGATCCAGAATGGCTGTACTTTCAAGCAGCCATCATAGGCCACCATGGCTGTCTGTTGGGGGTGGGGATGTGCAGATAAACGTCCGTGCATCTCCCCAGCCTGGCCACCATAATGTTTGTTCAACAGCCAGGCTGAGACCTGGCTGGAGTGACGGCTCCCACCACCATCCAGAGCAGTTCGTGATGGTGGTAGGAGTCATCACATCAGAAAGCACGCAGAATTGCACTGTGTCTGCTCTCTTGAAGGTGAATATCAGGAGCTTGTGCTGAATGCATTCATGTAAAAGGAGCCACTGTGGGGTGGAGAGGAGGGGCTGAACGTGGTCAAAGGCCCTTTTTACGCAGACGCGCTTACACCCATAAAATGGCTGTTACATTTTATTATACATGTTGCAGGGCACCACTGCAGCCAATCACCATGGGCCCTGTGCACACATGATGTCTCCATCCAGTTCCTCTGGGTGGAGATGGGTGTTGGCCGGTGGGTGAGGAGCTTTTCCCTGGGTGGAGATGGGTGGGGCCGTCTGTGTAAATGCCACTTTCGGTGGGTGTTGGTGAGTGTTTGCTCCCGGCCAACACCCATCTCCACCCACGGAGTTGGGTGGGTGTGGGTGGAGTTTACACAGACGCCCTCAGATTTGTTGGTAGAGAGTGCCTGAGATAGAACTTTGGAGGTTGTTAGTTGCCTGGGGAAACACGCCCCCCCAACCCCCTCACATAATTAGATAGCAATAAACAAAAGCATTTATCATGCAGTCATGTAAATGAAGATCTCTCCCATCCATGCACCCCTACACCCCCGCCCAGGACATTAACTTACCATAGTTTACTGGCTGTCATTCTGAGTCATGGCTACAGTCATGGAAATGGCCAGTTTTCACAATGGAGGGATGTAAAACGTTGTGTGCCTCAAGGATCTGTACTGGGACCAGTTCTTTTCAATGTATTCATTAATAATCTGGAAAAGAGTGTTAAGAGTGAGGTGACCAAATTTGCAGATGACACCAAGTTATTCAGAGTAGTCAGAACATGAGCAGACTGTGAGGAGCTGCAGCAAGATCTTACAAGACTGGGTGCCTGGGCATCTAAATGGCAGATGAGATTTAATGTGGACAAGTGCAAAGTGATGCACATTGGAAAAAATAAT
>QEPC01013929.1:1961122-1981179 GCA_003113815.1 Sphenodon punctatus | reverse complement strand
CTTTTTTGGTGGGACTTACATTGCAGCCATTCATTTAAATGGCTGCAATGTAAAAAAATCCGGTACCCGGAATCCGGTAACGGGACCGGATTTACCGGGTTGAATCCGCCCGCCCCTACTGCAAGGAGTTACCACTCAAGAAAAGGAACTGGGAGTGATTGTGGATAATACACTGAAATCCTCAGCCCAGTGTGCCGCAATGGTCAAAAAAGCAAATAGAATGTTAGAAATTATTCAGAAGGGGATAGAGAATAAAAATGAGGATGTCATAATGCCTCTATACAAATCAATGGTGGGACCACACCTTAAATACTGTGTGCAGTTCTAGTCGCCCCATCTCAAAAAAGACATAGCTGAACTGGAAAAGGTGCAGAGGAGGGCAACAAAAATGATTCAGGGTATGGAACGGCACCCGTATGAGGAGCGGCTTGATAGGTTGGGCTCTTCAGCTTGGAAAAGAGACGGCTGAGAGGAGATAAGATAGAGGTCTATACAATCATGAGTGGTTTGAACTTGTAAACAGGGAACGGTTATTTACCCTCTCAACTAGTACTAAAACTAGGGGACTCTCCATGAAACTCACAGGTGACAGAGTAAAAACAAACAAAAGAAAGTATTTTTTAACTCAGCATACAATTAGGTTGTGGAATTTACTGCCAGAGGAGGTGGTGAAGGCTAGCAGTATAGCTGAGTTTAAAAGAGGTTTGGACAAGTTTCTGGAAGATAGGATTGGGGAACAAAATCCTTTACTGTCGGGAGCCTGGGGATGACCCACAGGGAATGGATAGTATGGTGACCTGTTGGGTGCTTCTCCCAGGCCCCTGTGATTGACCACCATCCAAGACAGGATGCTGGGCTCGATAGACCATTGGTCTGACCCAGTATGGCACTTCTTATGTTCTTATGTAAAGCCTGTGGATGATGCTCCTTAAAATGTAAAGGTGACCATTGTGAAGAGCGAGCGTTGGGCACATGCTGCAAACCAGGACAAGATGGGACAATAAATTTGGTGAGCATTGGGCTTTTAAAGCAGACATAGAGCAAGAGCAGAGAGAGGGGCAGGAAGTAGTCGCTCCTTGGAATGCTCTAGGCTTTTTGCCACTGGCTATGGTGCTGACAGACCTGTACAAGAGGCCGCACACAACCTAATCTACGGGACGTGGACTCATGAGCAAACATGAGCCAGCATTCGCCCACACAGCAGGCTCCTCATGCTCCTAGCCCCTGCCATGAGTGGGGGCCGTTTTGGTGGGTATTGACCCCATGGCCTGTGGGGAACACTTAGCAAACATGTAGGTGGACACCCACCTGGTGTGGGCTAATGTGAGCTAACGTCTTGTTTGTTATCACCCTAAATCACAAGAACTCCTGTTTTATATTCAACTGTAGAGAGACAGGGTAGCTGGAGAACAGGGTTCTCTGGGATGGTGGGTGGTTTCTGGGGAAAGCTTGGGCCCCAGAAACTCAATTTTTTACAAATTTAGCGCTGTTTCTATTGTGGGTTTTGGTTGGTGAAGGAGACAAGAGGAACACTTCCCATTCCTCCCAACCCCTTGACCCCTGGACTTTGCCATGGCCTCATCCCTTTGGAGCACCATGACAACAACACAACACAATATTGTGCATGGGGCATGCCATGCTAGAAAGGAATGTGGCTAGTCCCCAGAGCAGTCGCTTCCTGCAAGGCCCTGCCCGCCCCTTACCTTCTATGCTGGGGGAACAGGGCCTTACAGGAAGGGGTTAAATGAGTGCAGCTATGGAGAGCAGGGCCATAGGGGTGCCACATATTTAGGATTACCAAACCTCCCCTTTAAAAGAGGACACTTACAGAAAATACATGGTGCAGGGCTGCATTGGTTCCAGTGCAGTCCTGCAACATGTATTTTCATAAGCATCCTCTTTTAAAGGGGAGGTAGGGTAACCCTATGCATATTATGTTTGTCCTGGCCTTGCAAATTCTAAGACCAGCCGTGTGTGTAAATGGTGGGCAGGGCCTCAGCTACCAATACAAGAGGGGGGGATGGCTTAAAAATGTTGTGAGAAATACTTCAGTGATGCTATAACCCTGTCAGAATCAGAACTTTCATGACCAGTAGTAAAACTGAAAAAGAGACCATGGTTAAACTATAACTAACACCAACTATAACTAACACTGACAGTGTGATCCCCCAAGCAGATGGCACCAGCATGAAAGTACTACTGAAGCAAATGGGGATATCTTTTCAAAATCCTATCACAGCACTAATTCCAACTGCTTAGCCCTAGGCTGCCCCCCACCCCATCCATCTCTCCCTCCCCCAATGAGCTGCATCATGCACACATCCCAGGTTCAGAGGGGTTGTTAGCACCTTATTAAACCAGAAGGAGAAAGAGCTGGCTGACTCCCTGCCTTGGCTGCTGTTATTTGTTTATTCATTGCTGGGGGCAAGGCACAGTTTCTCTCTTTAATAAGTTTGGGATGGCACAACTCTCAAAGAACAAAGAAAGGGGACACCCAGGCAGGAAGGAGCTGTGTGCCTAGGATCAAGATAAAAAATGTAAAAGGTAGGAGAGGTGTGAATGCATTTGAGAGAGATGATTCCTTACCATGATGCGGACTGTCACTGCTTCCATCTGTGATCCTCTAAGTGTCTTTAAAACTAGAACTTTACAAACCAGAGTAAATACTTTTTAGTAGGTGTGTGCAATTTTGTATCATTTAATTAATTACAAAAATGAATGGAGCCCCTTTATGAATAAGCAAATGACGTTCGTTTGGTTTGATATCATTTGTTTTTGCTTTTATTTAGTTTTATTTCATTAAAAGTAATAATTTTTTAAAAATCACTGCACATGTGCAAAATGGTGACCAAGGCCATTCTACACATGCATAGGCCTTTTCCAAAATAGCATCAGCAGGGGATGTTCTGCACATGTTTTCCAAAATACACATCCCTTTTCCAAAATGGGGTCGGTGCCATTTTGGAAAAGGCGCAGAACAGCCCCAGCAGCCATTTTACGCATGCACAATGATTCTTTAACATTTATTTTAAAATTATTTTAAATAAAATATGACCAAAAAAAACCAAACAAAAATGTTAGTGTCCTTTACTAACACACACACACTCCCCAAACAAAGGGGTTTTTGGAAATGAAAACAAAAATAAAAGTGACGTGTGTGCCTTTTGCACACCCCTACTTTTTAGTAGGCGGAGTTTTAATTTATTTATTTTTTTAATAATTTATTATGGCATAGCCATAGGCCATTGCTCAAAACACACACACAAGTAAATACAATACACATATACAAATTAATAGGGCCCTTAAATATAACCCTATTTAAATCCTAAAATCAATAAAATATTTACCTACAATACGCACTAAAATAAAGAAATGACTCTATCTAGAACTACCTCATATGAGCAGCTATAATTTACTCGTGGCTCCACAGATAGTAGACCTGCACACAGGATCAACAGCCAGGATCTCTTCAAAAATTGAGGCCCCTCTAAGAGGAAAGCCCAACTTATTTTTAACTGCATCATGGTTAGCCAAACCGGGGCTCAATACAATCGGGCATTGGATCTGGGAGGCCTGCCCTTTAGTTAAGAAAGCATTAGGAGAAAAGGGTACTTTGGGAGCATGGCCTAAAGATAAACTGGCAACATGGGGCCTTGAGAGAGTCTGGGAGGCTGCTGCCACAATGGCAGGCCTCCCAGTACTAACTGAAGCGGGAACCCTAGAGTGAAGGCGGTCTGGCTTAGCTAAAGCCGAGGCCATAATAGTGGTAGTAGACCCACAGGCCGAGGCTAGGGTCGGAACAAAAGGGGCTTCGCTATAGGTCAACTTTGGGATCCCACAGGAGTTCATGGTATCCAAAGTGATACCTGCCTTCCCCCTGGGCAACTGGGGCAAATCGGAATTACTTAGTCGGGGATCTGGCTTGGTGGGCAAAACCTTAGGGATAAGTGGCACAATTCCCCTCTTGGCATAAATTTTCCTCAAGTAAACCTGCCACTGACTGAAATAATGGCCATTGGACAGCAGCCATTCTACGATGGCAGATGACTGAAAATAAACAACTAACCTTAAAGTGCCATCCCTAGCTGGCAAATAAAAAGAGCGGGCTATGTAAGATGGCAGAAAAGAGCAACCCAGTATCATAGAAACGTGGTGTGCTATTGAAAATTTCGAATCCCAAGAGGGAAGTACTCCAGATGGCAACGGATGGACTGATATAGTCAACGCATCAGTTACTGGGGTAATAACCCAATCCTCCTTAAGTATCCGAGGTAAAACCTTAGGGCAGGCCAAACCTTGCGAGGGAGTTGTCTGCGATGTCTGGTCCGCTTTCTGAAGGTCCGTTGGAGTCTTATTCCCTCTCAGATCGTTAACACAATCCCAGATTTTACACATCTGCTGCTGGAGGGCCTGGAGTTTTAAGTCCATCCCCTCAATTCGTTCCGCAAATGCCCTATATGCTTCTGCCTGCACAAGACAGCCACAACCCTGGGCCCGCGGCTCCTGAGTCAGCGGGATAGGGGATCGTAAATCCAACATGGAGCCTCCAGAACTACTGGGGGCTCTCTCCTTCCCTGCGAGCTCACGGGCGAAGAACTCAAGCTCCTCCAGCTGGTGAGGATTACGAGAACCACTGGCCTCTTGGGATCCTGTGGCTTTATCTCTAGGAATGATTAAATCACCAGGGCACACCTCAAGGGATCCCCCCCTTCCCAAACTCGTCTGGCTATGTGACTTTGGTATTCTCCGAGGCTCCCCACCCTGATCCAAAGGAGAGGGTGAAGACTCAGCATAGGCACATAGCAACTCTAGACCCAGCTCCTCTTGTCCAACTGGTCGAAGATTCCGGTTAACACTATCCCCGTCCTCACCCAGAATAGCTGGGTACTGGGGCTCGGACTCTTCTGTTAACTCGTGGGAGAGACAATTTCTGTTTTCTAGGGGAGGGACCTGAGAACCCGGAGCGGTCACCACACGCCCCCGGGCTTTGGCGGCCATGGCTAGCCACTTCTCTCCCTGTTGTTTAAAGGCCAGAGCGCACTCGAGCAATGAGGGGTCTGGAAAGGCTGGCCTTGGTAAAATTGATGGCCCAGCCCCGTCACCAGACATCCCAACCCCCAGACTCCCAGAGCCCAAAAAACGGGGAGATAAAATACCCAAACCAGGAGTCAAGGAGGCTCGTTCTATATCAGGGTCATTTTGAGCAACACACAGGGATTCTCGCAGAGGCCCCTCTCGTTTGGGCTTGGGGGATACAATCGCCGAGGCAAAACATTCAGGTAACTGTTGTTGCCTAGCCCGATTCCTGGTAATCACCCCTAATTTCTTTCCCTTCCTAGGCATTATGTTCGTGTATGGTTAATCTCTAGGGCAAAAAATTTAATAACAAACACAAGAATCTCCCACCCCTATACCCAAAGCATCAACACCTTGCGAACCAGCAAGGTCCGCCAGCACATTGGGCGCCCTTGCCCAGCCAGCTTGCGCACACAGCTGATCCCTCTGCCTGGACAGATGGGTTCGCGGCGAGGCAAGCACTTGTGGGGTTCCTCCTGGGTCAGGCTCGGGGTCCCTCCCTCCCAAGTGACTAACGATGCCCCGGGACAACAGGTCTGGAAGTCAAGGCAGGCGGGGCTTCCTCAAACAGTTCCTCCAAAGTCCCTGGTAGCCACCTCCACCGCCTCCGTCCGCTAACGGCCCGCCAACGGCGCCCAGAGGGCGCCGCCCTCAGGGGCAGCTCCCCTTTGTAAAAGATGGTTACCTGCAAGGGGGAGGGACAGCAGAGTGGATGCAGCTGGGGAGGATTCCCAGGGCCTTGGCAAGGGAGTCCACACACACCCCTCCTTCCCAGTCCTTCCGAGTTTTAATTTGAACCATCAGTTCTGTATGTACAAATGTACATACACAAAGTCTCTTACACAGACATCTTTTCCACACAGCTGAGCCCCAAAGTTAGTGACCCATTTCAAATTTTCATAAATACATGCAAATGTATGCAAATGAAGAGTGGCATGAAGTGTACCTATTTCTCTCCATCAAATGTTGGAGGGTATGTCTCCATACTCTTTGACTTGTGGGAAAATACCAAAGGAAGTGGGGACAGGGAGGGGATGAGAGAAATGCAGGGGATTCTGAAGTTGTCTGCATGGATTGCTATTGGACAAGACAAAGAACAAGTGATGAGCTTCCAAGGGGGTGGTTGGATGGATGAGGCCTATGTGCTAAACTAAGGGATTCTAAATCAAACTAAGGGTGATTTCAGACGTGACGTGGCCCCTATTGGCTCCGTCACAGAATCACCCAAACGATTCCCCGGCAGAATCAGACCGGCCCATTAACAGACGAGCCGGCAGATTCCGCCAGGGAATCAGGGAGGGGGGGCGGGGCTGCACAGCACAACGTGCGGCCGCACAGCCCCGCCCCCCCATGCTTCCAAGGCCACCCGCCCTCTGAAAGATGGGTGGGCGCAGCGGCCAATGCGGCTGCGGCACCCCCCCTACCCCCGGCGTATTGACCATGGCCCGGAATCAGCGGCGAGCATGGCCGCCGATTCCAGGCCGTGGTCAGGGGCCAGACGAGACGTTACTATGCTCAACCATGGTGAATTCCGCCGTGGTTGAGCATGGTAACATCACGTCTGTTGGGGGCACAAAGTGACTCCCGGCGAGTGTTCACCCCCGGCGGGAATCACTTTGACCACGCTTTCGGAAATGGTCCCTGGACCATCCTCAAAAGCGTGGTTATTTTGATCCCCGCTGGTGGTTCACTGTGATGAACATCTGGCGGGGATCAAACAGACATTATGGGACCATTCCCCACCACAGGGGATTGTCTGTGGTTGAGCGTGATCTCGTAATGTCTGAAAATACCCTAAGATCCATCAACAAATTAACATACAAAAGTAATATGTTCAACTGCTCAGTGCAATAACTAGGATCGGGAATGAAAATCGTTGCTTGGAATTACAAGTAACTCTTATAGGTGAGAAGGATTAGCTAATGATTTATTCAAAATTATTAATAGGCTGAGGGAGTTCTGTGGCTTTTTGACCTTGTTAGCTACCATTTTTCACCTGAAACAGCTATAGGTAAATTCCATCCAAGATATGCTTTGCCAGATATGCACAGCTGTCTGTGTATCACAGTTAATCCATCTGTAAAATATACCAATTTCACTCTTTGTACTTAGGGTGAACTGGAGTGGGACTCTGAAGCACACAAGAAATTCAGTATTCAGTAGCATTTTGCCACATTTTCACTCAAGTGATCAGTCAGTCAGTGAGATTAAACTACATTCTTGATTCAAACAAATGCACAAAATATGTAATAGCTCTAACCATCTTGTCATTTCCTCTTCTCGTCTCCCCAAACTTCTTCCTCAAGCTCCATCTAGTGTTCTGAACTCTATACTGCATTAATAAAGCTCTCTTCAGTAGCGTGACAAAAAGTAATGGTTTCAAAATTTGTCCACCATGGTCAACAAATTTCAAACCTGAAGTCTGGCTCCTATATCCAAGGTCTGTGCATTTGGGTTTCAACAAAATACAAATACATGGGGAACAAAAGACCTTTTCAGGTTCCATATCTGAATTATGAATACTAGGTCTGTATATTTGGGTTTTGAGTGAACACAACATTTCCTGAAAAATGTAATATCTGACATCCCTAACTGGGCCCCCAAAACTGCCGTGCTGCTCTCTGACTTTCCACTCAGCCAACTGCTTGGGGAGCCTGTAGTGAGCCCTCTCTGTCTGCAGGGGCTGCCACTGTCTCAGAACTGCACTCTCCAGCAGGCCTAGCCCATCCAGAGAGAAATGGTGAGTCCTTGGCAGCTTCATTCTTCCTTCCCCCAAACCGGCAACACTTTCCCCAAGCCCTGAGCCAGCACCATGCCCCATTCTCATCCAGGAATCCCACTTTCTACAAGCCAGTGACTCTCGTCTGAGCCAGAAATCACCTCCCCAAGTCAGACCCATGTCTCATTCCCTCTCCCCAAATCAGCAACCTCTACCCTGAGCCAGCCCTATGTCCCATTTCCACTCCCCAAGCCTTGTCCTATGTACCATTCCCCCCAAGCCAGACCTATGCCCCAAACCCTCATTCCCAAGACAGCAATTCCCCACATGAGCCAACCTCATGTTCTATTCTCCTCTATCCCAAGCCAGCCTCATGCCTCACTCTCCCTCAAGCCAGTGATCCCCCTGAGCCAGACCGATGGCCCATTCTACCCTCCTAGTCTCCACCCTCCTCCAAACCAGCACTCCCCTTTTAAAACTGGTAGCCGACTTAGCCATTTTGACTGCATTTTCCTTTCCTTATACAGGTGCCAAAATAGCACAACTTCAGTAAACATTTATGCCAATATAACCCATATGCAAAGACACGTGTTCATTGCGTTTTCCACATTGGCAACTATGGGGGAAATGCAGTCAACACAGGTAAAGATACAAATAATGCAAAAACGAAAACTACAAATAGAGATACAAATACAGCAACTTGACCCCATGCACAGCCCTAATCCAACCACTTAAGCAAGAATTGTAGGCTTTTCAGAATTTTTGTTTGCCCACAAACCAGACCACTGGTTTATAAAAATTTAAATGCCTAGGTAAGGCATACCTTTTATTTAAATGTCTAGGTATGATTTAGCAGATTAACTCAGGCTTCAGGCCCATATTTCTCCATGGTTCTTTTTCTGTTCTCACCCTATGTTTGGGGATAACAGAAGACAAGGGCTGGGTGCTGTTCTGCACCTCCTTTCTAGTTAAGCAAAATGCAATGGCTAAAGGTTTCCTACTTATGGTATTTATCTATGCAAAAATGAATCCTTGGTTTGGGAAACCATGCAAGATATTTTGCATCCCAGGCAGAGCAACCCTCTAGCACTGGCACTAGATTAGGATGTGGGTTTCATCTCTCCTACCACTCCAGCTGCATAACTCCTGAATGTGTGAGGAAAAAAATTCTAAGCAGACGTTTGCCTCTACTACTACACGTTGCTTGCTATAGACATGCAGATCTCAAGATTGTGCGCGAGTTGAGCGTATACACAATGAAATGTGCAGATATGAAGTTGCAGACATAGGACTCGCTTTTTAAAAGTACATGCACCTGGCCAGAAAGTTGTTTTTTCCCTTTTTAATTTGTGTCAGGTTTCCTTCTTGCCCACTTTTATTGCAAATTGAAGTTGCTACAAATCAGTCATGGTCTGAGCTAGAATTTCAGCACATCACTTATCTCAAGCAACAATGTAATAATGGCAGCTAAAAAACAAACATCTGCCAGTTCAAAATGTACCACAGAAGTAATGTACTGAAACACAAATGCCATATAGAAGTGTGGGAATGTATATAAAAACATGTCTCTAACTTCCAACCATTTATACATTTGCTGGGAAACCTCAAGGACTGAGTCATTTGACTCATCGGTGGCCAGGAACTGTCTGTTGGCTGCCTATAATGTTGATGTGAGTCTGTCTGCTTGAAGCAAATTAAAGGATATATTGAGGTTAGCGCTGCAAAAGTCGCATTAGCATTCTGCCCTCTCCATCCCATCGTGCCCTATATGATGAGCTGGACACAACCACGGTCTTTTCATTCAACAGAAAAAAAAACTTCAGTCTGCTTGGGACTATAACACTTTTCATATCAAATGCCATCTGTTTTCCTGGAAATTATTAATTGGTCATTTTGCCATTTTACCATGGTATGTAGATTTCAAACTCTAGCACGTCAATATAGAAAACCCTGACACTCGGGGTCACATTTAAATCCTGATATATTGAGTCTGATTTGAAATAGGCTGCTAAAAGATATTTCAGCAAAGTACATGATTAAATTCATTAATATTTAACAAAGTGTTGAAGCATCTGTTTACATTTTAAATGCTTAAAGTTAGGCATGTGCTTAAGTGTTTTGATGAATCTGGGCAATACATGGAATAGAATAGGACATGTGTACATCATTAAGGTCAAAAGAAATAGGGATGGGCGAACAGATCGGGGTTCGGGTTCAGCCGTTCAGTTCAGTCTGGTTCGGCCGTTTGGTTCGTTCGCCGTGTTTGGGTTTGGCCGTTTGGTTCGGTCCTGTTCGGTTCAGTTCGGGCATTCAGAAAAAGGCTCTCTGTGCGAGGAATGATGGCCCCAGACCCATGACGGTGGGTTCTGGGGTTAGAGTGGCAGTTTCTAGGTACATATTGGCCACAGCCCTCCCTGCCTGTAACTTGGTTCCACAACCCCGATGGCGGGTCCTGGGACTGGAGTGGCTGTTTCCGGGTGCATTGGAATGACATCACCTCTGTGCGAGGAATGATGGCCCCAGACCCATGACGGTGGGTCCTGGGGCTAGAGTGGCAGCTTCTAGATACATATTAGTCACAGCCCTCCCTGCCAGTAATGTAGCCCCCAGGACCCTGACAGTGGGTCATTAACTATTCTAAAACCTATTGAACTAAATGGAATATCCTAATAATTAACTACAAATGCCTTGTCCTACAAACACACTGTATCTCTATCTATCTCTATAACTAAGCTAACTACTATGTATATCTATCTAGTAACTGTCTATGTAATAACTATCTATCTATTACACGGGGGAAACACAAAGAACACAGGGAGGGGTACAAAACTGAAATGAAAATCAATCTAATCTATCTATTATCTATCTAATCAATCTATCTATTACACAGGGGGAAACACAAAGAACACAGGGAGGGGTACAAAACTGAAATGAAAATCTATCTAATAATATTCCTACTCTAAATAAATCCAAAACTTAAAACAGAGGAAGGGAATAAGGGATGGAATAAGAGGGAGAGGATAACGGATTCAATGGAGGGGGGAGGGAGGAAGGAAGATTGAACACAGGGAACACAGGGAGGGGTAAAAACAAAAAATAACAGCTATATCTATCTAATATAATCTAAATAAATGATAATATGGAGGTAAATGGGTTGGATGGGTGAAATAGGAGGAGGATGGCAATGGATTAGGAATAGAAAGGAACAAAAACTGCTGGGAGAGAGGGAGCCTTCTGAAAGCTGTTCAGGAACAGTGACTAGCTCAGAAGGTGTTGGTAAGGGGGAAGGCAATCAGTTTTGTTTCTTGCTGCGCCTGCCTCACCGCAAGCCCCATTGGCTTCGTGCAGCCTATCCCATGACCAATCGCAGACTGCGAAGTCAGTGGTCTGAGGCAAAAAGGAATGGTGATTGGGCAGACTGGCTGCTACTGCAAGCCTCTCCACCCCTGGTGCCTGGAAGTCTGCTCCTCAGCTGACTCCCCCTCCCCGTCACGTTTTGCCTTCCAGTGACATGTTTTTGCCACCCGAACTCACCCGAACACGATCCGAACTGACAGAACTGTTCGGTCATTTCATCATTCGGAATTGAGTTCTGTTTGGTCAGTTCGTGTTCATGTTCGGTTGTCTGAACAGGCCGAGTTTGGGCCAAACTCCGAATTTCCGAACCGCGTTCGCCCATCGCTAAAAAGAAAACATCATAGGGAATTAATAAGAAAAGAGCCAACTTGTATCTAAGACAACTGAAGTTGCAGACACAAAATAGTAGGTGGAAATACATGATATATCAGATTGCTAATAGTGACCCTTTTGTTTTCCATAACTAGGCTGGAAACAAGGACAAGAAAAGAGGGAGAGAGGAATCTGCTAAACAGCACCATGTATTTGCTTACGCCAAGCCCAAAAACCACAAATGAAATATAGCAGCAAAACTAATGACTCAGCACAATAAAAGAATATTATACAGAATAGGGCTAGATAATTTCTAAATCTACTAGATATTCCTGATGTAGTGCTTTATTGGAAACTCAATTTTCTTCTCCACATCCCACACACACATAGAAAACACCTTTTATGCTGATTCTCAGAATGATCCACTGGTGCAAGACTTAGGAATCAAGCAATTTATGGAAGCAGAACATATGAAATCAGTACTCAGAGCAACCTCAGCATCATTTAAGACAGCGAAAGTTTTCATTGACTTCAGTGAAGCCAGAATCTCACCATCCGTGTCTAATATAATAAATTAGGGGTTTATGTGTCACAAGTCAGTCCCTATGTGCATTTTACAAGTGTTATGTAGTGAATTAGTTAATTGGCATTTAAGGCATAAGTGAACAGAGTAACAAGAAAGAAAAATTAATGGGAGCATGGAGAAATGAAAGTGAAGTGACAAAAGTTAGAGAAGAATGTGAGTAAACAGAAGAGTAATACTACAATGGAACTACTCCAGACTATGGGTGAAAACAGATGCAATGCGAGCATCCTCTATGGTCCTCTATGGCCTGGCTGGATCAGGGACTTAGGGTGTTTTCAGACGTGATGGGGCCAATTGGCCCTGTCACGAAAACAATAAATTAATCCCCCACCGGGACGACCCCATCATGCCCTAACAGATGTGCCGGGGGATCCCGGTGGGGAATTGGGGAGGGGGAGGGGCCGCGCGGTTCAACATGCAGTCGCACAGCGCCGCCCCCTCCACGCTCCCCGCCACCCACCCTCTGGGGAGACAGGCGGGTGGCGGGGCCAATGCCACTGCAGCGTCTGGCCGAATCCGCCACGGCCCGGAATCCCGCTGGTGCTTCCGGACCGTGGTGACTGACCAGACGTTACTTTTCTTTGATCCCCGCTGGGGATCACTTTCACCATGCTTCCTGGGGAATTGGTGCAGCTAGCCCGGGAAGCGTGGTTGAAACTGACCCCATGTGGGGATTGAGCGTGGCGAACATCTGGCGGCCGCCAAACAGACGTGCAAGTCACAGTGACCACAGGTGGGTATTCACCGTGGTTCACTTTGATCTCGTAACGTCTGAAAATACCCTTACTGTTATGTGAGTTTCCGGGCTGCCAGATGTGGGCCTGCTGCTACCCCGGCTTGGGTAAGCACCTGGCCCAGATGTGGTCTGCTGGAAGATTCCAGAACCACAGTCCAGGCCAAGGGCCACCCAGGTGGACCAACATGGACCATAGTGGGTTCGTGCATCTGTTCCCACTGCCATCCCCCTTTTGGGATCAGGAGCAGCCATGGCCGACAGCTATGGCTTCCCGTTACTGGCCGCTATGGCTGGCTGTCATGGCAGGGAGCAGGATGCTGGGGGCGCGCCAGGAACAGGGCTGCTTGCCCGTGCATTTGTTCTCTTTCCCCACCCCGGTGGGGCTCACTGACTGGCCCAGTCAGGTGCACGTCTGTTCAGTGCTCTAACCTGACCTGGCCAGGGGTGTCCCCCCTCCCCAGGCTATGTAGCCAGCATGTCTGTTTTACCCTAAGTGATTTGGAGATTGTGGCCTGAGGTTCTGAACCTCATTCATATGACCTATTCTGGATGGCAGTTGAATATGAATTATTTTGGATGGCAGTAGTCTGAGGATCAGAGCCTAGCATTTGTTATGTATTCTAGGGACAGATTTAAGCATAAAAGTTCAACTTTAATTTTTGGAATTTCCAGCTCAAAGTGACACTGATCCAAGGCTAACCTTCAATCCTAGGAAGGCATCTGTGACTTCCTGATGTGCTTTTCATTTCTGATGCAGTTAAATCATTTCTCACTCAGAAAAAGTTTGCAATATATCAGTTCCCTAATCCAGAAGCAGCAGAACCTAGAGGAAAAAGAGATGAGCATAAGTAGTGCCATACTGGGTCAGACCAATGGTCCATTGAGCCCAGCATCCTGTCTCCGACAGTGGCCAATCTGAGTCGCTTGGGAGAAGTACCCATCAGGTCCCAATGGGCAAGCCACTCCCTGTTGTTCGCTCCCAGTTCCTGACATTAAGACGTTACGTTTCCTAAACCTACTTGGCTAATGCAAGAACGCCAATCCAAGGTCCGGGCAGGTAAGCGGACAACTACCCCCTGTGTGTGCACACTGTTGTGTGTGCCCAGGGTTACTTTGGTGTGTGCACATGTGCACATTGGATCAGGGCCAAGGAAGATAAATCTCCTCTCATGAAAAGGCAGCATTCAGTGTGTGTGGCACTGAATTGCAAAAGCCCAAGACAGCAGTAGTAGCCAGCTCCATCTTTTTTGAATGATCAGAGTATACATTCCTAAGATGGAATAAATAAAATAAATAATAATAATGAATAAATAAATAAAGAGGGCAGAAGTTTCCAAGGTACAGATCATGGCCTCAAGAGGCGTTGTACTGTCTGTGGATTGGCTGTGATTCTAACTAATATCAGTTACAGTTTGTATATTTGTCTGGGGTCACAGGATAATTTTAAGACTCCAAAGGGAGTTGCACAGGTAAAAGATCTGGGAAATATCAAACTAGGATTAAAAAACAGAGCAATCCTCCTGAGCGTAAGAACCTGTGCTCAGGAAACATCAGAGCAAACAAAATCCATAGCTGCATAAGGATTTGTGCAAAGAAATTACTTTTCAGTTTGAACAGGTCCCTGAATGTAACTGGTGTTTCTACTGTGCTAAGAATCAAGGAAACGAAGAACTGGTAGGATTTTGGGTCCTCTTTTCTTTTTTTAATAACACAGCAGCTACTCTACACTGGGCCTCATTATAACATTCTGGGTAAAAACGAGGTGGAGGCAAGGTTGCAGCACGGTCCTGGCAATATTGACTATTGATCCAGCTGTATAGAGTCAAATTACTTGGAAAACAACCCTTTCGTTTTTCACTTCACTGAGGCTGCGGGGCAGTCGCGACTCGCTTTTAGGATCATTACCCTTGTCTGTAAAAGACAGGAATGTGAGAATGTGTTTGAGTAAATTTGAACCCATCTGAACTTTGTGGGTTTGAAACTAACTCACAGAACCAAACCTTTGCTTTCCTTGAGTGCATCACCTTTCCATTTAAGCAGTACTGTGATTTAGCTGCTCCAGGTGCCACCATAAATCATTAAATTGTCATGAGCTTACTGAAAAGTGCCCATGCTGCCATCAGCCTATCACCTCAGAGTGGCCTTAACATAGAAAATGCGGACATCCTATTACACATGCTGGCATATATTTCCATCAGTGATGTGTTAGCAAAGGAAGCCAAAATTCAGTCTCTTAAGGCAGAGAGCTCTATGACAAAAATGATAAAGACATGTAGACAGTATTTGGCTAGCTGCAGCAACTTTAAAAGGGGGACAGCCGTGACCAGACAATAGCGCATAAGTCAACAGAAGAAAAATTAGTGCATGGTTTTGACACAGTCGGGAATTGAAATTCCTTCAACTTTCATGTCCTGTTGTGCCTTCTTGTTTTTCAGTACGCCATAGAGAGAGGGCAACAAGGAAGACACAAGCAGGATGTGTTAAAGACAAATGTGGCCTGGATCTAAGAAAAGGACATAAGAAGGATGGATGTTGAAGTTATATTATAATTTCAGCCTCATAAGACACAGCTTCCTGGCCATTAGGTTAATTAAACACTGGAACTACTTATGGGAGACTCTCAGTACTTTTGTGAATGGTAGGAGCAGATGCCTCCAACTATGGCCCCTTTTACACAGACACTGTAACACTGATAAAATGGGTGTTACATTTTATTATACATGTTGCAGGGCAGTCAGAGCACACCTGAAGCCCTGCAACATGTATAATAACATGTAACACCCATTTTATCAGTGTTACAGTGTCTGTGTGAAGAGGGCCTATCTCTGGCAGCACTACACAATACACTTGATATTATGCAGAAGTATGGCTGTATGAGTTAAGATCATTTTTCAGTGGTCAAACTGGAAGTTAGGAGGCAGAGTAATCCGTACCCTTGAACTTTTGAATTTTGTCATTCTCTTGATGGAAGCTGAAATGAATGTCTAGGATTGTAGAGCTTTGAGCCACAGACAAGCCCCCAGTCACATCTTGGTCTGACATTGGGTGCTTTTAGACAAGCACCTCCCCATTCATTGCTTCCCTCCCCTCCCCCCATTATACATGTTTCAGGGCACCCATAGGGCACCTCTGCAGCCCTGCCACATGCATAGTGGGTGGGGAGGTGCTTGTCTAAAAGCACCTCCCTCAGAGGCTGAACCAGAAATCTCCAGAGCTAAAGGGATACGTTTCTTCTACAGCTAAGGAGCCAAGCTCCATAATTTGACTGTATTCCTCATACATGTCCTCTAAAATTTGCATATCTGGCCACCCTAGTTGTGACAATGTATTATTATTATTAGTTTTATACCCAACCCTTCTCCCTAAGGACTCAGAGCGGCTTACAAAAGCATATAGAAAATAACTCTCATAAAATTACAAACCCAATTAGAAGTCAAACAATTAAAACCCAATTAAAAATGATAGTGTTTGTCCCCTCCCCTTCCCAACACCCCTCACAAAGGCCAGGGCATAATCCTCCCCCCTTACAGAGGGGTCAGGATATAAATACCTTCCCTCACAGAAGGGTCCAGACACATATCTTTAAAACGCTGCCCTCCCACACCCCCACCCCTGAAAACATTAAGAACATCAATAATAGTAACCAGTGCAGCTGATGCAAAGCAAAGTCACCTGACCTATGTCTTGATTGTCACTGAACAGCCATCTAAATGGTAAGTGCCCACAGGCAGGCACCTGTCACTTCTTGAGCTTTCAAAATACCTGGGGGATAAGGAGAAAGCACCAATCATCAGGCAGGCAGGCAGGCATGGCCTCACAATCACAACAAGCTTTCCCAGCAGTCCCAGCTGGAAAGTATCCCCATGTAAACTCAGATATATTCTGTGAATGGGACACATTGCAGAATGAATAACCTACTCCTTATTCATGTTACATGTGTAACCCCACAGACCCAGAGACACGGAGTGTCATGTTAACTAATCCAACATACAATACATACACTGCTACATTAACACATACAATTTCCCAGCCGCAACAGAACAGGTGCACAGCATAACTTATTTTACTGTATTTTTAATTTTCAATTTAATACCCTGCCCCTCCTGCCATCAGGCAGCCCGGGGCGGCTTACAATATAAAAAACACAAATAAAATTCAATATAAAACATTTTTTAAAAACTACAAAAAGGAGGGTGACATTTAGCACTACCATCAAACCCTCACCCCCATCCCCACCCTTCACCCTTTCACCCCTCTCCCCCACCAAATGCCTGGCGGAACAGCCAGGTCTTACAACTTTTCTGAAAAGAGGGGAGATCCAGGGCCAACCACACCCCCACCGTAAAGGAGTTCCACAGCTGTGGCGCACCCACAGAGAATGCCCTCTCCTGCGTGTCCCTCCCCCCGGAAACCTCGGGGGGACCTTGAGCAGGGCATCCCTGGATGACCGCAGGGGTCAATCCAGCACCCGGGGGATGACACAGTCCCACAGGTAGGCAGGGCCTAGACTGTTTAGGGCTTTATAGGTCCAAACCAACACCTTGAAGCGGGCCCGGAATGCTATTGGAAGCCAGTGCAGAGCACGGAGCACCGGTCTTATGTGCTCCCGGCGGCCCAATCCCACCAAGAGACAGGCCGCCACATTCTGCACTAGCTGCAGCCTCCAAGCCATTCTCATGGGTAGACCCACGTAGAGCATGTTACCATAGTCTAGTCTAGAGGTGATGAAAACATGGATGAGGGTAGCCAGGTCAGAGTCTTAAACCACCGCACCAGATGTAATTGGCAAAAGGCAATCCTCGCCACAGCCTCCACCTGGACATTCTGGCAGAGCTACGTGTCGGGAGCACCTCAAACTCCGCACCTGGGGAACCAATGCGGGACAGACCCTGTCCACAACAGGGGCCATTACCCCTGTCGCCTTACCCACCAGCATCACCTCTGTCTTGTCAGGATTCAACCTCAGTCGGTTGGCCCTCATCCAGTTCCCCACAACCATCAGACACTGGTAAGCACCGAGACTGCAGGGCCTGGGTCTGTTGTAAAAGAGAGGTACAGCTGGGTGTCATCCACATATTGATGACACCGCACGCTGAACCTCCTAATCACCTCACCGAATGGCTGCATATACACGTTGAACAGGAGAGGGGACAAGACAGAACCCTGCGGGACACCACGCGAGAGGTCTCGGTATGATGAAAAACATTCTCCAAGTACCACTCGCTGAATTCTTCCTGCTAGGAATGAGTGGAACCATTCAAGAACAGTCCCGCCCACTCCTGCACAGTCCCGCAGGTGCGTCACCAACATCTCATGGTCAATGGTATCAAATGCAGCTGAAAGATCTAACAACACCAACAGGGTCGACCGACCCCGGTCTAACTTTCGGTGCAGGTCATCCACCAAAGCCAAAAGCACAGTCTCAGTGCCATATCCCGGATGAAATCCCGACTGGGAGGGATCAAGGAAACTGATGTGGTCCAGATGCCCCTGCAGCTGCTGGGCCACTAACTGTTAAATAACCTTCCCTAAAAAGGGAAGGTTAGAGACAGGTTGATATCTGGCAAGGGAGTCAACATCAAGCAATGGTTTCTTGAGCAGAGACCGCACCACCGCCTCCTTGAGGCAGCCTGGCACTCTGCTCTCCCAGAGGGAGGCATTGACCTCCCCCGCCAGCAACGGCCCCATTGTCTCCCTGCAAGTTTTCACCAGCCAGGACAGGCATGGGTCTAACTCACAAGAAGTGGCCCTAACAGCTCCTAGGTGGAGGGAGGCTGGACTGACCAACCCCCACACCACCCGGAAAAGCTCCACTGGACGGGACTTAGCGGATGCTATGAGGGCAGCAAGAAACTCTTTTTTTGCTGTCGTCATAGCCACAGCATAGGCTCGTAAACTAGCTCTATGCTTCAATCTGTCGGTTTCAGTGCAAGAACGGTGCCACCATCGCTCCAACCACCGCCCATTTTGCTTCGGCACCTGAAGGTCCTTTAAATACCAAAGAGGCCTGTGGTGCTGTCACCTGAGAAGTAGGGATGTCAGGCAAACAGATTGCAGTTCAGGTTCGGGCATTTGGTTCGGGCTGGTTTGGTTCAGTCATTCAGTTCAGGTGTTCGGGTCCTTTGCCAGGTTCGGGTTCAGCCGTTCAGTTCGGTCGTGTTCGATTCAGTTCTGGCATTCGGAAAAAGTATCGCGAGAGCACATGATCATGCTGGAAACCGGAAAATTGAGTGTGTGCAGAGCTGTGTGGCGAGAGTGTGTGTTTGGCTGGGTGGATGTTCGGTTCATGTGTTTTGGCTGTTTGTGTTTGGTTTGGCTTGGCTGTGTTGTTTGGCTGGTTGGTGAGTGTTGGTGTGTGGTGGGTGACTGACTGTGTTTTGCTGTGTGTGTGTGTGTGTGTGTGTGCGTGTGCGTGTGATTGTGCGTGTGTTTGGTTGTGTGTTTAAAAAATGAAGAAGGCTGCTGTGATGATCCCCCGGCTGGGGACCAACTTGGTGGTCTTCGAGGAGGAGGAGGAGGTCACTGCTCCTCGACCTTCGGTGGTGGTGGCTGACTCCCCAGATGAGGAGCAAGCAGTGGGCACAGGAGGTGCTGCCAGGTTTGTAAACTTTTTTTTTACTTTGAGGACAAGAAAGAGCAAGCTCACTGGCGTGCGGGTGAGTGCATGGGTGGTGGGCATCAGTCAGGCACAAACAGTGGGAATCAGCGCGTGGTAGCTGTCATGGGGACATGGGGGCAACCCACCCATTTGGTGTAATGTAATATAAAGAGTAACAGATTGTAAGCTCAGTGGGAGCAGAATGCTGAAACCAGTTGCCAGAGTGGGGGAAGGTATTCCCTTTGTTATGGCAAGTGGCCACTTTGTTGCCAAGCAACACCCAGGTCATCCTGCCACCTTGATAACAATAACAATGTCCAGGACACACAGGAAATGACCTAAGACCTCCTGTGATGAAGAAGAAGGAAGTTCTTCTTCAAGAATTAAGTCTCTTCCATTTTGGACTTCAACAAGTTAACAGCTCAGCAGAAGAGCTGCTACCAACATGAACTAAGAACTTTCATATTCTCTAAAGGAATTATGCCCGGTCTTCAACATCAAGGCCAAGACAACAACTGATGGACCTGTATTGCGCCTTTAGGGTAAGAGGCAGTCAGGGAATATCAGTGGATTTAGAATGCGTGGACTTTATGTTTGATTTATTGACTTGCACTATCTGATCAACAGCCTTGTACTTGTATGTACTCAATATATGTTTTATAATCAAGCCTAG
>QEPC01013929.1:1932619-1958944 GCA_003113815.1 Sphenodon punctatus | reverse complement strand
AACAGCTCAGCAGAAGAGCTGCTACCAACATGAACTAAGAACTTTCATATTCTCTAAAGGAATTATGCCCGGTCTTCAACATCAAGGCCGAGACAACAACTGATGGACCTGTATTGCGCCTTTAGGGTAAGAGGCAGTCAGGGAATATCAGTGGATTTAGAATGCGTGGACTTTATGTTTGATTTATTGACTTGCACTATCTGATCAGCAGCCTTGTACTTGTATGTACTCAATATATGTTTTATAATCAAGCCTAGCATGCTTGTGTTGTTATTTGGCCTTGGGGAATTCACTTGGGAGTACTCCTATCTAGGTGAGAGCCTAGATGAACCTTTTTCATATAAGACAACCCCATTTCAAAGTCTTCCAAGCCAGAGAATGTTCTCTGCATTACGGCTGGGCTGGGAGATCAAGGGGAGGCTTGGCTAGGGGTGCGGACCTCTGAGAGCTCCCTGATTGCAGTGAAGGTTTTCTGATCACTTGGGGACCCACGCGGGCACAGGCAACTGGGTTGCAGCTGGCCTGATGGGCAAACGGGGGGCAGTCTCTAAAGAGGAAGAGAGGGCCCAAACACCAATCCCCGGTGACAGTAGCTCTGCCACAGAGACAGAGGGTACTGTAGTGTGGGGGACTCTTCCAGCAGTCAAGCACAAGCACGAGCAGCACCTCCACCCAAACATGTGCCAGACTAGCAAGGGTCTCCACTCTCCAGTTACCATCCCATTACCTATGCACCCCCAAATAAGGATTTGCACGTGACAGCCACCAGGGTCTTTCCAGTTGCCATCCATAGAGCCCCAAGGAGGGTAGGATTTGCACATGCCAGCCAGGGCCTCTCTAGTTGCAATCCCTAGCATCCCCTAGCACCCCAAGGAGGACAGGATTTGCATGTGCCAGCAAGGATACTTCAAGTTGCCATCGTTACTAGCACCCCAAGGAGGGCAGGATTTGCACGTGCCATCCAGGGCCTTTCTAGTTGCATCCCCTAGCATCCCAAGGAGGGCAGGATTTGCATGTGCCAGTCAGGGTCACATCTCCCGTAGCAATCCCTAGCACCCCAAGGAGGAAGAACTAGAGGCATCATCATAAATGCATTATATTACTTTGGTGTTCTTAATGTGTTCCCATTTCAGAGAGGAATCGGATGCCGGCCCCAGCACTGGTGCCAGGCCAAGGAGGACTCCAAGGCGGAGGTCGCCAGTGACAACACCAGACATTCGGCAGAGAAGGTCGGATGTCTGGAGGTTTTATGAGAAGGGCGACGGAATCGCCATATGCAAGGTAAGGCACGGGGACTGGAACAACAGGAAATGGATTGCCCTATGACCTGTTAGGAACAGAAGTCCCCTGCAGAGAGGGACTGGCCCCCCAGTCCACCCACTTGCAGAGAAAGAATGGAGGCAGGGCTTGACAGACCATTGGTCTGACACAGTATGGCACTTCTTATGTTCCTATCTTTTTATGCTCTTTAGACCTGTGGCAAAAGAATCAGGAGGCAGAAAGAGGGGACCACATCGGTGCTGATCGCCCATATTGAGAAGCGTCATGGCCTGATGGTGAGGCAGCAGGAGGACTCTGGCGTGACCATGGAGCCTCAGCGCCAGAAGAAGGGGGGAAGGCAACCCGGAAGCGCTATCATGTAAGCCAGTCCCCCTCCTCCAGCCCCGATGTGGAGTCCCCTGGCCCCTGGGAGTCTACTGAGGCCAAGGCCTTTCAGGCGGAGGTGGAGAGGCCCACCCAGGACATTGTGGCTGCCCTACAGCTGCAAGCAGCCACCATGGAGAACTGACTGCTGGAACGGTTCCAGGCGGTTGAGGTGCGAGAACAGAAGGTGGAACCATACGTACAGTATGGCTCAAAGTACGTCTCCACCAAGATGGCCGACCTGGAACTCTTCCGCCAGTTGATCTCCAACTGGCAGACAGCCGTGGCAGGGGCCATTGACTATGCCATCGAGCACGACTATGAAATGCTGGTGAGCATGATGCCCCCTGCCCCTAACTCCCGTGCACCCCTTCTGCCTTTTCCCCAACTTCCGGAGGTTAGGCCCAAAGACTAACAGATAGCTAAATTTCCTTTCTAGTTTAAAATGTTTGGTTTTTGTTTTATAATGTTGTTGTTGTTGTTGTTGTTGTTGTTGTTTGTTGTTTTGTTAATAAAAGTTATATTTGTTGTTATTGTTACGAGCTTTGTTTTACCTGACCAATCTTTTATCTCTCTGTGCGGAAGTTCAGGATGGCAGGTGGCAGAATCTCATAGAGCTTGTTGATCCCTACCAGCAGCATCTGGCACCACATGTAATGTATTTAAGGTATTAACCCAAAGATGTGCCAGGCAGCAGCAGGGTCTCAACTTGCAGACAGCCCCCCAGGAGGGACAGGACTTGTGTCTGTGTGGGTGTGCCAGAGAGAAAGAGAGACAGGCTCCTTGGCAGCAGGCAGCAGGCGGCAGAAGCTGGTGGTTGGAGAGGCTTTTATTTCAAGCAGCTTCAGTGGGCATCCGCAGGTGGGTGAGGAGGAGTAGGCTATTTGGGGGGGGGGGAAGGCTGGTATGTGAACACCGGGCTTCTGGATGCAGTGGAATGGAATGCAGCCCCCAGTGACTGGAATGATTGTCCCAGAATCTCGTTGATGGTTCCTGGGATGGGCAGGCATGACTGATTCAGGTACAGTGGAATGACAGCCTATGTGAGTTTAATGATAATATGTCCCTAGAATTAGCACATGATTGGGCACACTTCATTCAATCAAGTGATAGGTGGTAGCAGCAGGTACAGGAATGCACACAGGCAGGCAGGCACAGAATCTCATACAGCTTGTCGATCCCTACCAGAAGCACCTGGCAACACATGTAGTGTAGGTAAGGTACATTGACCCCAAGGTGTGCCAGCAGCAGGGTCTCAACTTGAAGACAGCCCCCCAGGAATGGCAGGGCTTGCGTCTGTGTGGGTGTGCCAGAGAGAATGAGAGACAGGCTCCTTGGCAGTGGTGGGTGCTGGTGGTTAGACAGTGGATTGCTGGTTGCCAGGGTACAGAACCCTTTGCACAGATAGCATTTTTATGGGCCCAGTGGGTGGGGGCCTTTGGCACAGCAGGTTGCCAGGGTACAGAACCCTTTGCACAGACAGCATATAGGCCTGTGGGGTGGAGGCCTTGTTTGTGCCTGGGGGGATGCTTCCATGTTTGGCAACAGCAAACATGGGTTGCCAGGAAAGGCAGGCAGCGTGACATGAGTGGCATTCAGGCAGGATTTGAGCTTGGCAACCTGGGTGGGCAGGCAGGCAGTGTGGCACGAGCAGCAATCAGGCAGGCTTTGAACGTGGCATGGACAACAGAGGCAGAATTGGCAGACAGACTGCATGGCATTATTGGGAGCAGCAGCAGCCATCAAGTTCACTTACCATCCGTGGCAGCGGCTGCAGAGCTGCGGAGTGGGCTTCGGGCAGGACGGCCTCAATTGGAGATGACACCTGGGGGGGGGAAAGACGAACTGTAAGTGGCTGTGGCTGCTTCCCTTGCCCCTCCCACTTGGACACCCCCCTCCCAGCTGCTTCAAAGGGAATGTGCCGGTGGCCGCAGGGCCAGAAGCCCCATTCACTTACCATTCTTGGCGGCAGCAGCTGCAGAGCTGCGGAGCGGGCTTTGGGCGGGACGGCCTCAATTGGAGATGACACCTGGGGGGAAAGATGAACTGTAAGTGGCTGTGGCTGATTCCCTCCCCCCTCCCACTTGGACACCCCCCCTCCCAGCCACTTCAAAGGGAATGCACCAGCAGCCTCGGGGCTACCGTCGGCGAGCCAAAGGGCCACAGCCAAAGGATGTGGCCCTTTGGGGTCCTTCGGGGTATGGAGGGGGGAGACGGGGTAATCCCCTGTGATGTGGTACAGATTGTGTGGGTTATTGATGTAGAGATGGTGGCAAGCTCCCCCCCTAGTGAGAGAGGGGTGGAGCTGGCCAGATGTTCCCTGGTGGCAGCAGGGGACAGGAAAGATTGTTGTGGGACCTATCCCATTGTGAGGGAGGTGTGGAGTGGAGCATCAGTGGGGCAATAAATATGTATTTAAATGTATATTAGTATATTATGTTAATTGTATATTGTATTGAGCTGGGTCCCCTGTGTGAGAATACACCCAGGAATGTATTTTTTTTCTTTTGTTGTAAGCCACCTCGAGTCACTTGAGAGAATCCAGGGTATAAATTAAATGGAAATGAAAAAATGAAAAAAAAATTCCCATGTACAGACCTCTTGGCTGGCACAGACAACATATAGGCCTGGGGGCCATTGACACTAGCAGCAGCAGATAGTGAGTTGCCATGGTACAGAACCCTTGGCATAGACAGCATTTAGGCCTGGTGGCCATTGGCAGCAACTGTTTCTTGATGCCATGGCATCATGACACAGACAGCATATAGGCCTGGCCTGGGGTCCATTGGCACTGGAAGGAGCAGACATTGGTGGCCATGGTACAGAACCCTTGGCACGGACAGCATGTAGGCCAAGGTCTGGGGGTCATCTCCATGAGCGGAATGACAGCAAATGGGAGGAGGTCTAGAGACTGAGGTGAGACAGGAAAGCAAGTAAAACTCCCCACCCATACCTAGTCACCTACCTAAATACCCACATACTAAATAACTGTGACCGAGACACAAACATATGGGTATAATGTCACGTGACCAACACCCCTCACCACTGATTGTCACCCATTGGCACGACTTTGCTAATCTGCACGCCTTGCGTGACATACTTTATTGACAGTCCCATGCACAGGAACCATCAGCACCTTAAAGTCCAAGAGCATTGAGATCCAGGCTAAGAATGATGAGGGGACAGGGCTAAGGGGGCTGGGCAAGGGCAGGTGCCTGCTGACTGGAGAGGGTGGAAGTTCCCTGGCACTTTTTTGCTAACCATGGCAAAGCCACAGAACAAGGATCCTGGCCTGAAGGAGAAGTTTAAGATTCTTTTAGGATTGAGATCATCCCAGGCGAGCTCCAAATCGTCAGAAGGCAAGGAAACTGAGTTCATCATCACAGTGGAAATCCTCAAGGAAGTCAGCATGGATGTGGGTTGAACAACTGGACATGCTCCATCAGTCAAATCTGCAAAGTGGAGAGCACTATGATCTGTAGGGATGTGTGAACAGTCAATCCTAAGAGATAGGTGAACGTTGTTCTGAAGGGACAGGCGATCGCCAATAGCCTCCGTTGCCTGCAGCTGATCGAAAAGGCATCGGATACAGGATCTCCCATTCCACCCCATTGCAATGTTCACCCAGCTCCTGCCTGCTGGTGCACTCATCCGAGCTATTGCGGTCTACAAGATTGAGGAGCAAATGGCTGACGTGTAATACCAGCAGCAGCAGTAGACATTGGGTTGCTGGGGCAGAACCCGTGGCACAGACAGCATAGGTGGCTTTGGCAGCAGTGACAGACATTGGATTGCCAGAGCACAGAACCCGTGCTACAGCAGTGTCGCCATTGGCAGCAGTGGCAGACATTGGATTGCCAGGGCACAGTACCCATGGCACAGCAGAAAAAGGACAATGGCCTTGTTTGAAAAAGGACTCACACTGACGTTGTCTGAAAAAGGCATTGTCTGAAAAAGGACTCAGATTGACAATGTCGCCTTGACATTGAAAAAGGATTCACAATGCAGCTTGAAGGCTGTTGTTTCTTTGGTGGCTTTCAATGGGGACCTTGTGGCCGGCCTCACGAGGTTCCTGGGAAAGGGCTTCTTGGATCTATGAACAAAAGTCTTGACACACTTCATTAGTGCTTGGTATTAAGACATCACAGTTTTATCAGTCAAATTAATTATCATTTCAATTGTGGGGGTATAGTTTTATGAGCCTTTCCCATCAGTATTTATCAGTCTTTTGATGCAGGATGATTTCATACGTAGAAGGGTTAAAAGCAAAGTCCTTAACCAACTGAGGTTTGCTTTATGACATATTTGTTAAAATGGCATTTTATTTTCTTACTGCTCCTTGCAAACTGAAAATAGTCTGAGCAGTAAAGGTTTTGCAAGGCATGAGGCCTGAACTCAGTTCATATAATTTGTGGCATTTAAACATTAGGGATCAGCTGAAGGACCTAAAAAAAACACAACTGCAAATAACTTTTTAAATAAACAATTTTAAATCTTACTGCTACAATTATTTTGTATTATACTTTCATTATCATTATGCCCCCCTTTTTTGTTCAAGTGGGTCACAGCATGAGGCACGCGAGCAAAATAGCAGCTTGGCAATCGTTTTGCATGAACCCTAAATGTAAAATTGCCACTGGGCTTTTTCTGGTAATCGCACGCAGTAACCAGGGATTACAATGTTGTTTGGGCACTAAGGAATTAACTCAGTTGCAGTGGTCCATAAATTGGCACCAAAACCAAGTTAAGTTGAAATATCTTTGACACATAGTGTTTAAAAGGTCTTGGCTGCTCCCTTTAATCAAAGCAAACAGTGTCTTTAGCTGGCTGTAAGACAACTGCTTTCCCCCCCCCTCCTCCCCCTCAAGATATCCTCCCAAGCTGTCCAAGAAGACATGGTTGTGGGGGGGAAGTGCCCCATTGTGGGCACTGGGGATGCAATAGGATGATATAGTACTGCTTCCTTTTGTCATTAACTTTTCATGTGAACACCAAATTATTAAAACTGTTACAAATAATACTTTCGGTTTTGTTTTAGTCTCGTAGCCAGCGTCCGCGTATGCAACATTTTGCCACGCTGTCACATTTTTTTTTAAGGGAACTGCATACTTGACACAATGGGTGAAAACAGACATGACGCTAACCACCCTTTAACCACCCTTGGTGGTCATTTATGCATGTTTCAGGGCTGCATAGGGCACCAAAACAGCCCTGCAACATGCATAAATAACCACCAAGGGTGGTTAAAGGGTGGTTAGCGTCATGTCTGTTTTCACCCAATGTTACCCCAACATTTCAATTAACTTTTCATTAAATTATTTAAAGCAAAACAAAAAAACTTTTAGTTTTAAAGCAAGCCGCTTGGGCTATTTATCTAGTTCTCTGTCTGTGAACTCTTAATTAGTCACAGCTGCAAAGTTGTGATAGTGTTTACAATTTTCCAACACATATTTAACTAAATTTAACCTAATTAACTAAAACTTACATTTTCCAATGCATACAATATCAAACCAAAGGTTTACGTTTCCACTTTGATATGCTTTGTTCACCTAACATGAATCATTGGAAACTTTCTTTAAAAAATACTTAATTAACTTTGTTTTGCAAAAAGCAGGGTGATCTGTTTCTCTTTGGCCTTTTCTGCACAGGGCACTTTATTGTACATAGGAGGGTTGTTATAAGGACCATTGTCCTTTCTTTGTTGGCAATCTGAGCATGTGATTCCATCATAACCAATTTTTCTTGCTCCATGTGCCCTGATATTTTGCAGTACCAAACGTACTAGGGGTGGTGGTGGTGGTTTAGCCACGCTGGTAGCCGAATGTAATTAGTCAGCATGGCTCTTGCAGCCAAATTTTGCAGTATCCATACTTTTGGACCTGGATTACTTATTTTTTGGATATTTATGGGTCATTACTTTGCCAGCACCTTCCAATTGCTCCAATATGTAGTTACTGACATCAACATTTCCTTCTTTTCTAAGGGCCCACATTATTTTAGTATTTGTTTGCTGGGCCAAATGTACACATCCAGGGATCACACCATGACACAGGAACCAAGGGCCATCTGATCTTTGTCTTCGATCCTCCTCCCAAGAGACTGTGTAGGCCTCTATATAAAATGTTTCCATAGGTCTGGCCAACCCTGGATCCAACCACTGATAGATCCACCAGTCCCTTGGTCTATGTAGTTTCTTTCCTTCTAAACCTACTGGAACTTCAATACCCACTTGAACATTGGCCCTGGGGATATGATTGTAGAATCACCACTAATTTTCCACCATTCTGTACAAGTGCCACCTCTGCACAGGACATATAGATCAATAGTTTGTAAATCCAGAAAGGTTGCAAAGGGACCCCAAAAGGCACCTATGCATCTATTTCTGCCACGCTTTAATATTATGTTCTCATCTATGGTGTAATTTAAGGTGATCAATTTTAAACTAGGCAACAATCTTGATCAATGGATGTTCTTCAATGGATTTTAGTTATAAATCTGTCAATGAGAACCATCAATATTTTTACCATTAGTACTTAAAATGGGCTCAGGTTTTACTGTTTAACTTCTTTTAAAATTCTTAGGATTGGAAACAACTAATTTAAATTTGTCCAGGCTCTGTTCAGGGCATGTTTATCGGGCCTGGACTTTATTAGCAGTGCATTTTGTTGTTAATGCACATATTTGTTAAAGCTACACGTACTTTAAATTACAGCAGCTGGCTGTTACTTTTAACTTTGCAAAATCAAGGCAAGCTTTTTTTCAAATTATGTGCCCTTAACATTTGGCACAGGAAAAACTTCTGTATAGCAGCGTACATGATACACAAACAAACACAAACACCAACAAACACACAGAAAGGCAATTTATGGTAGCATTACATAATTCTGTTCCAACTGTGCACTGAAGGAATAGGAGGATATATAAGTACCTTTATCAGGGTTGGAATTTAGTACCTTTATCAGGGTTGGAATTTAGTACCTTTATCAGGGTTGGAATTTCCACCTGGTTTGCTTTACATCACCTTCCTTTTACATGGACAAACACACAACCATGCAACACAATTTTAAATAGCCATTATTCATGGCAGAAACACAAAACACACTTACTAGTACTATAGTACTACTATAGTAGTACTAAACTATAGTAGTACTAAAAGGTAGGAATAAACAACAAAATTATTAAATCTTAAATTTAGAGCACAACAGTAAACAGGTACTTCATGCATTTCAGGACAAAATAGGTGTATTACAAGGTGGTATAGTACTATTTTGTTCAAACACACACAATAGCTGGATCAATTCCTTTTTGCACTGAAAACCTTTAGGCAGAAGCCATTAAGAAGTTAACTTAATTTCTACATGTTTTGCAGTTTTGATCTGCTTCACTCACTCATCATGCTGAAATCATTAAAATGATGAAACAGCAGGCAATACCTTGCTATAAATTCTTAACAAACTACAATACACAATTATAACAAAAAGGGACCAAATTTGCTTCCTAAAAATGAAAGGAATTACAACTTTTCAGGCTGTCCCAATATAAAGCAGAACACAATGTCTAATGGTGCCTGGAGAGGAGCTGGCAATCTGGGCAAGATAAAGAGGTGGAAGAGTCAAATGTTCGGTCCAATAGGCCATATTGGGTTGGACATCTGCTTCCCAACATTCCAGTTGGCCACAATAGTGATACGCGGTGTTTTCCAGGCTTGAAAATTCAAGACCCACACTATAATTCACCTCCTTGTCCTTTCTTGCTGCCCCCTCCCCCCCCGCCCCCCCCCCGCCCAGCAATGCTTTCTGATCAGGCTACGGTAGCAGCATGCTTTTCTTAAAGATAAAATTATTGGAAATCCTTAATGTCTTATTTAATTGCTCTGCAACCTGTGAAGCTTCCCTTTTAAAATAAGCAAAGCTGTCCAAATGATAAGAGCCAATTAAACTAGCAAGGCCTGAAACAGAACTAAAAGCAGATGAGCTCGGTAGTAAAAATAACAGTGTTAGAACTCAGTGACGCACAAGTCAATGCAGGCAAAAATTAATCCTGCCCTTGAGGTTGAGCACTTCAGATGCCTCCTGATACAAAGAAACCGCTGGAGTACCAGGTACCTGATCAGGTTTCTGATTACTTATTAATTGCTTTATTTGGGTCTTAAAATTTCTTGAGAGTCTAAGAGAGACCTGACTTCAAATTCGCTCTTATGTTTGGAAGCTTCATTATGCCAATAAAAAAAATGCATGTGATTGATTTAAAGGTACTTTACTGCCCTTTGATTTTAAAATTCCACGGAGATGGGCAATTTTATCTAAACCAAAACAACCAATTAGAGGAAACTGTAAGTTAGGTTCACCTTGAGTATAGGAATTCCACTTATCTAAAAAACATACAAGAATTTGCTCCATATGTCATGTGCACATACTTTGCTGGGTTTCTCTTAGGCAGGTCAGAGGGCGGTTAAACCCTGCAGCCCCCATCTTATCACACTCACCCCAAAATCACATGGGAAAGATTTTGCTAAGGAAAGTTCTTTTCAGCTGTAAGGGGCAAAGAGACATACCACTAGAGGGCACACTCTGCTGCACTTCCAATTTCAGCATCAAGACTCATGTCTATCAAATTGCACTCACTCTGAGACTCCTCAATTGCACACTCACAGGGAATACGCACATAGGAATTTCAACAAATTCCTTTAAACACACTCACTCAACTATCAACATTTCTCAGTCGCTCTGACAACCATTCACTGACTCAAAGTACACATGCAAAAAGTCTCCACACCCACTAACAAACAGCATCAAGTTTCACACACTAATAATAGGGAGGGAGGAATTCCAGTCTCAAAGACTGGCATGCATACTTTAAGGCAATTACGGAGAGTCTGAGATTACACTGGGGCCCATTATCCGCAAAAAATTGCCCCACCTTCCAGGTAGGCAATTCACCCAATCTAAGGCAACTATCCCAATCCAAGGTAGCCTTGCAATGTGACACCCAGCTTGGCCCCAGACCAGGGCAATGATTCGGGAAAGGGAAGGGCACACACACTTCTCTTTTTAGCCCCAGCTCTTTATAAATCCTCTCGTTAGGATTTATCTTTAGGATCCTTTTGCTTTTCTTATAGACTAGTCTCTTCTTTTCTACACTACTTCTAACTACACAATTCAGAATGTCTACCAGTTCTCACCATTCAGGATTGGAAAGCGTCTGGCCAAAAAGGAGCTGGTTTCCCTCCAGGGTCCACGGTCACCCCCTCACCAACACCTCTATAGGGATTTCAAAAGGTCCCTTACCTATACCTGGTGCCAGAAGGTGAGAGGGAGAGGGATGGCCCGCAGCCCCCCCCCCCCCNCATGAGCCAACCATGTTTACATTAAAGAGTGTCTGAGAACTATGCATTCTGTTCTAACTAGAAGGTTGCACCTGCATTATCACTACAAGGCTATAGTGTGTTATCTATATGTAAGAAGGAGAAAAGGTGTCTCAGGGCCTATATTCTAAGGACAACTTTATTATGAGAGAGAACTAAAGCAAGCAGCTAGCATTTCTGTCTCTGGAACAGAGGTCTGGTATGATTTTACCCAGAATGCATCTCTGTAAGCCATGTTAAAGTGGCTCTCTAGTGGCTAAGGCAATGTAGCTATTCAAAATGGAGTTAGTCTATAGGGTTCAAATTATTCCCCCACAGGTAAGAATTGGCAGAGGTGGAAACTAGATATGTTTTATATGGCCAATGCATCTATTAGGGACAGAATTAGGGAAGATATAAAGGAATTCTTTGAAATAAATAAAAATGGAGAAGTAGAAAGTGGAACACTGTGGGATGCAACTAATGAATTATATCAGCTATGAAAGAAAACGGGGGAGACTGGAAAGAGAAGGAATTATGGAAGACCTATTGGCTGCTGAAAGAGAACATATTGATAATCCCTCAGATGAAATTTGGGAAAAAGTGAAATTGTATAGAGAGGTTGAATAGCTTGAATATGTCAAAAATGGCTAATTTATACAATTATACTAGACAACTTTTTTTGAAGGAAAGGATAAGGCAAATAAGATGCTGGCCAGAAGGGTAAAAAAGAGGTGGGAAAAGGATAGAATTATGGAAATTAGTAGGGGTGGAACTTCACCCAAAAAAACAGATACCGGTTTTACCAGATACCGGTTCCCAAAAACCAGGTTTACCGGATTAGAACCGGTATACCGGTACCAGTATTTTTCCATTGATTTCAATGGGGAACTGTCCCCATTGAAATCAATGAAAAAAAACACCAAACCACTTTCCCTCCCCCATCCAGGCTGCGCGGGTGGAAGTGGGGTGACCACCCACCCACCCTGGATTTTTTGTAAAAAAATTTTTAGCTGAAGTCCCTGCTAGTGTGGACTTTGGGCCACCGCCATGTCGGCAGCGGCGACCCAAAGCGCACACCAGCAGATACTAGGGTGATCGCTGGGGTGGGAGGTGGTTTAACACCCCTCCCATCCCAGGGATCACCCCACCCAGAGATCGCCTACCTTTTGCGCTCCGGGTGGCGGCGACTGCATGACGGTCCAGTGGCTGGCTGGCTTCAGTGCTTGACTAGGCCTTCTAGGGAAACCCAGAAGTTTCCCGGAAGGTCTAGTCAAGCGCTGAAGCCAGCCAGTGCTGAAGCCGCAGGACCGCCGTGCAGCCGCCACTGCCACCGCCACCCAGAGCACAAAAAGTAGGTGATCTCTGGGTGGGGGGGTAGGGTGATCCCTGGAATGGGGGGTGTTAAACCACCCCCCACCCCAGGGATCACCCTAGTATCTGCTGGTGCGTGCTCCGGGTTGCCGCCATAAACCCAGAAGTTTCCCGGAAGGTCTAGTCAAGCGCTGAAGCCAGCCAGTGCTGAAGCCGCAGGACCGCCGTGCAGCCGCCACTGCCACCGCCACCCAGAGCACAAAAAGTAGGTGATCTCTGGGTGGGGGGGTAGGGTGATCCCTGGAATGGGGGGTGTTAAACCACCCCCCACCCCAGGGATCACCCTAGTATCTGCTGGTGCGTGCTCCGGGTTGCCGCCATCGGCACAGCAGTGGCCCAGAGCCCACACTAGCAGGGACTTCGGCTAAAAAATATTTCTTTAAAAATCCAGGCTGGGCAGAGTGGGTGGGGGGTGTCCCCCCTTCCACCTGTGCAGCCGGGACGGGGAGAGAATTTTTTTTCTCTTTCATTTACATTGCGGCCATTCATTTCAATGGCCGCAATGTAAACAAATCCGTCACGGGGAACCGACACCGGTACCCCCAATAACCAGATTAATCCGATACTTCCGGTACAGCAAAATACCGGCAGTATCGGATACCGGGGGAACCGAACTTCCCACCCCTAGAAATTAGGTTAGATTCTGGGGTCAAATTGATGAAACAAAAGGATATAATAGAAGCCTTTAAAGAATTGTATAGGAAATTATATTCCTCTGATGGTTTAGATGAATTAACTATAAGGAGATTTCTAAGTAAGGTTGATTTACCTAGACTTTCGGATGAGTTTAGAGAAAGATTAGATGAAATAGTAGACCAAGAAGAAGTCGAAGTCACTTTATCAAGATTTTTAATGCAAGTACAATGATAGGAACTCAGTCCCTCCCAAGGGGATTTGAGGATCTCCCATCCTGGAACCCCGTAACGACAACAGAGGTTTTGGATGCTATTTTATCCCTAAGAAGTGGGAAGGCCCCAGGAAGGGATTTTATTCCAGGGGAAATTTATAAGCTCCTTCCAGAGTGGTGGGCCCCCACCCTGGCTAATTTGTTTGCATTAATAAATAGTACATGTACTATTCCCAAGCTCTGGAGACCAGGGGTGGTTGTCCCAATATTTTAAAAAGGGGTTCGCTCTAATCCAAAGAACTACACACCAATTAGCCTACTCCCAATTATATCTAAAATATATGCCAAACTTTTATGAGAAAGACTGGCCAGCTGGATTGTAGAAAACAATATCCTGGCAGAAGAACAGGTGGGGTTTTGAGCGGTAAAATGTGCAATAGGATAAGGGTTGGTGTTGTCACATCTCATCGGCAAATATAGATGCAAAAAAAATAAAATTATTTGTGGCATTTATAGATTTCAGTTCAGCTTTTTTATATTATTTATTTATTTATATTAAAAACTTTATGCCACCCCTCCTGCCTCAGGCATCTCAGGGTGGCTCACAGCATATTAAAAACATTTTAAAACATTAAAAAAAAAAATCAATTAAAAAACAATATCAAACCCCGCCCTCCCCTCCCCTAACCCAACTGACCTACCCCCTCTCCATCAGGAAACGCCTGGCAGAACAGCCAGGTCTTACATTGTCTGCAGAAAGAGGGGAGGCCGGCAGCCAAGTAGATCTCCGACGGGAGGGAATTCCACAGTTTTGGATCTGATTAACGGGGAACTTCTATGGGAAAAGCTGGAGATTGACAAACAACTCCTATTGCTTATTCAGTCATTGTATACCAACGTAACACTCCAGGTTAGAATTAACAGAAGAGATGCCTTGTCAGATACAATCCAGACCTCAAAGGGAGTAAGGCAGGGATGTCTGTTAGCACTGACCTTGTTCAATTTATATGTTAACAACTTAATAGTCAAACATCAGGATAAAGGGAACTACATGGCACCCAAGGTTGGTGACAGAAAGGTATCAGTCCTGATGTATGCGGACGAGACCGTCTTATTGTCCACAAGCACGTTAGGCTTGAACCATTTGTTGGAGGATTTTGGCAAGGAGTGCCAGGAGTAAGATTTGGTTATTAATTATAATAAAACCAAGATCATTATCTTCTCCACATGGTTCAAGCGAGAACAATGGTACCTGTCAGGGTTTAAGAGCAAACAGGTTCGTTCTTTCAAGTATTTGGGAATTCCTCTTATAATGCTTGCTGGTCTCATTTGCTCTCAGTGAAACAAGCAGCCATATCAACCACCACTGCTTTTCTAAAACTTTATAGATCCAGGGGTGGGCAGCTTATAAAACCAGCTTTAAAAATATTTGAGTCCAAATTGGTCTCCAGAGTGTGTTATGGGGCACAGATCTGGGGTTATGATCCATTCGCGGCCAAATACCTTTAACCGTGGCAGAACAAGTTTCTGAGAGAATGGGTGTTTTCAGACGTGACGGGGCGGCTTCGCCCCATCCCAAAAACAACCCAGGGATTCCCCGCCGGGATCACCCAGGCATGGCAAACGGACGTGCCGGGGATCCTGGCGGGGAATCAGGGAGGTGGCGGGGCCACGCGGCACAACATGCTGCCTCACGGCCCCACCCCCTCCACACTGCCTCACTGCCCGCCCTCTGGGGAGACTGGCGGGCGGTGAGACCAATGCCGCCGCAGCATCTGGCCAAGTTCACCATGGCCTGGAATCCCGCCGGGGATTCTGGGCCGTGATAGCCAACCAGACGTTACTTTTTTTTTTTATGTCCGCCTGGAATCACTTTCACCACCCTTCAGCCGATTTTCGCGCCGGTAGCCCGGGAAGTGTGGTTGAAATTGACCCCATGTGGGTATTCAGTGTGGCGAACATCTGGCGGCCACCGAACAGACGTGCAGGGCACAGTGACCACATGTAGGTATTCAGCGTGGTTCACTGTGATCTCATCACGTCTGAAAACACCCAATGTCTGAGTGTGCCGCCAGCCACTTCCCCTGCAATCTTGAAACTTGAGGTGGGGTTGATATCATTGTCTGCTAGGTTGGAGATGCTCTTAATGTGATCCTTTTAAAGCTATCCTATGCTTCAGCTTCTTCACTACCAAATATGTCTCTAATTGAAAAATGAATGAGTTATGGCATAATAAGGATTCTTGGTGGAGAGGGATAAATTATACATTGAAACAGATGGGATTTTCATTTCCCCTTTTGAAGGTGTTTCCTTACAATGAAGCCAGGAAAATGGTGAAACAGAGAATTAGAGATTTATATAGACAGTGTCAAAGAGCACAGGTAGCAGCTTCATGTATCTCGCCCTGGTACAAGTACTGGTCAGTAGACCTGCTGGGTGCAAGCTATTTGAAGGCTTTTGAGAACCTTCTGCTTAGAAAATCCTTTACCTCTTTGAGGTTACAAACAATGTCCATGGCGGTGGTTGATGGAAGATATAATGGAACACCTTATCAAGAACAAAAATGTATATGTGGGGGGCGGGAATGTGTGGAGGATTGCCACACTATTTGTTTACTTGTCCTCTATATGCCCAACCCAGAGAAAGGCTCTTGAGCAGAGTCAAACTGGATCATCTATGGTCAACTCTGTGGTGTTTAATCTATCTCCTAGGAGACAAAAATGCGGAAGTAACATATGAGGTAGCTTCTTTTGCGGTTTGGACAGTGAGACTTTGTAGGCAAGTAGTCAAGTCCAATATGGATAATAAATAGACGCTCCTATGTGCAGAAATAATAGGAATAGGGGAACAAAGGGGTTCACTTTTTCCTTGAAAAATTCTGGTGGCTATATTATTATTATTATTTTATTATCATCATCATCAAGCATTTATATAGCACCAGCAACATACCTGGTGCTTTACAAATTAATTGAATAGACACGGTCCCTGCCCTAGGGTTTACAATCTGAGAGATTGGGGGGGTGAGGGGGGAGACAAAGGAAGGGGAACAAAGGGAGAGACAAGGAGTGTAACATTCATGAAGATGCGAGGTCCCAGGTGCATGTGCTTGACTTGGTTATATCACGAATGATGAGCGAGGAGTCAGGGAGAGCAGAGCAGAAGAGATGGGTCTTGAGGAGGGATTTGAAGGTACGAAGGAAGGCACGATACAATATTATATTATTGTATTATAAGGTTTATTTTGTGGAAGGCTTATAGCCACTTTTTAGAATTAAAAAGAAACATTTATCCATATTGGATTTGTATTGGACAGGCAGTGACCTTGCTATTACAGGGCTATCATACCAACGAGTGTGTTTTGCTGCATTTTTAAGATACAAGCACCCCTCATATTGACCAAGCAAGCCCCATGAAGTAGAATATCCTTCTGGACTTAAGCATGGCTGAAGTTAGCTTCAATCTGATAACGTCCTCAGGAGTCAAGTATTCCCTCTACTAGCTCCGAGAAGAGCAAGGCTTCTCAGGAGTTATGATGAAGGCCCACATAACCTATTTTTGATTCATAAGGAACAGTCTATCTGTTCTGGACTTGTATGGGTCTGGTCTCGGACTTGTTAGCCTAAGGCTATTGTACCTATGAGATTGGCATCAATAGGAAATAGGTGATATGCTGTACCTGATGCATTTGTACGAATCATGTATTTCGCCTATGGATTAAGAGTTCTGGGAAAACTCTATGTAGCAGGACATTTCTGGATTTGGATACTGCAGGAGTAAGGATTCATCAGAACTCAAGTATTGCTGCTACAAGCTCCGGGAAGCAAGGCATCTTTTTGTGCTCTATTTTTTTATACCTCTGAGAAAAGGGGTTTAATATGAATTGTTTGGGTCCCCTCCCCCTTTTATAGGGGCTAGGTAGCTTGGTAGCTAGGTAGGGATGCCACAGGATAATTAATTGGCAGGTGGGCTTATACTAACTTGGCCTATGTTTACATCTTGATTGGGGAGGAACAGAAAAACTTAAGATTGGAGATATGATGTCTTGGTTTAATATGTATATGTGTATAATTTGTTGGTTTGTCAGATTTAAAATGTTGTTATTTCTGTATGCATTTGTTTTATGGCCTAGGTAATTGCCAGTGCCAAATACATTACTTAATTTTAAAAAATATTTAAAAAACTAAAGAATCAAGCAAAATATCAAAAGGGGGTGCCACAGAACAAAACCCCCTCCCCCCCAACTTTACCCTCCCATCCCATCACCCTCGCCAAAGGCCCAGTGGAACAGCCAAGACTTACAATAACGACAGAAAGAGGTGAAGTCTGGGGCCACCCAGACCTCTACCAGGAGGGAGTTTAATAGCTTAGGTTTGGCCACCGAGAATGCCCTCTCCATAGTCGCCCCCCAGGCAACCCAGGTGACATCAAGAAAGATGCTCCCAGCAAACCGCAGGGGCCAGTCCAGAACATGGAGGGTGAGATGATATCACAGAGAGGTGGGGTCCAGGCCATTAAGGGTTTTATAGGTAAGAACCAACACCTTGAATTGAGCCCAGAAGACTACAGGCAGGGACCCGAGTTGACTGCACCAAAAAATCTTAAATTCTACAACCAGTGAAGCCAAATTCTGCAAATTCACCGTGAGCATTAATATTTGCATAATTAACTTGACTTGCATAACTATGCATGCTGAGAAACAAATTTACAAAAGGTTTGACATAGAATCACAACTTTGCTAATCAAACACAACTCAAATCCTCTGGAATTTCAGCACCTCCCTCACGCAAACATAGGGCCTTCAGACCCCACCCACAATTCATCTCCCAAGGGCCTATTTACCCTCAGGTCGTGGTCAGGATTGGCTGATTCTCTGAGGATTGGCTGATTCTGCAAAAATCACTGCGAATTGCAGCAACGCAGTCAACTCGGGTCCCTGACTATAGGCAACCAATGCAGAGCACGAAGCACTGGTGTAATGTGCTCATGGTGACCCATTCCCATAAGAAGGTGGGCCATGGCATTCTGCAACAGCTGCAGTCTCCGAACCATCACCAAATGTAGCCTCACGTAGAGCATGTTGCAATAGTCTAGTCTCGAGGTAATGAAAGCATGGATGATGGTGGCCAGGTCAGAGTCGGAGACATACAGCCAAAGTCGATGCACCAGGTGTAATTGGTGAAATGCACCTCTCCCCAGCCCCCACTTAAGCATTCAGGTGGAGCTGAGGGTCAAGGTGCACTCCCAGACTCTGAACCTGGGAAACCAGCATGGGGTGAACCCCGTCAATGAGGGGGAACACCACACCCACCACTTTACCCATCAGCATTACCTCCATCTTCTCAGGATTCAGCTTCATTTGGTTCACCCTCATCCAGTCCCCCGCAGCCACCAGACACCGGGTAAGCACAGAGACTGCTGTGTCTGGGTCGGATGAAAAAGAGAGGTAGAGCTGGGTGTCATCAGCATACTGATGGCACCGCACCCCATAACGCCTCACAACCTCGCCTAATGGCTGCATATACACGTTGAACAGGAGAGGGGACAGACTAGAACTTTACGGGGCTCCACATGGGATGTCCCAGGGAACTGACGAGCAGTCCCCGAGCACCACTCGCTGAGTTCTCCTAGCCAGGAAAGAATGGAACCATTCAAGAATGATCTGAGCCCAGCTCCACAAGCTGGCCACCAACATATCATGGTCAACAGTATCAAATGCAGCCAACAGATCTAACAAAATCAACAGGGTCGATTGACCCTGGTCCAATTCCTGGTGCAGGTCATCAACCGAAGCCACAAACACAGTCTCAGTGCCATTACCCAGACAAAAACCAGACTGTGAAGGATCCACAAAACCAATGCTGTCTAGATGCCCCTGCAGCTGCTGAGCCACCACCCGTTCAATAACCTTCCCTAAAAGGGAAGTTTAGAGACAAGCCAATAACTGGCGAGGGAGTCAACGTCAAGTGATGGTTTTTTTAGTCTTAAATGACTGATATACTGAAGGTAAGTTTCAGGGTATGCTCCATCAGCAGATACTCGAAAGGTCAAGTCCACTGGCAATCTGGCCTCCCTCCCAAACATCAGGTAATACATGGACTTTCCTGTGGATTTGTTTCTTGTACAATTGTAAGCATGCACTAGGAATCCAACCTGCTAGCTCCACCTAGTCTTTTGACCTGGGCTCAGTGTGCCTAACATGTCTAACAAATGCAGTTAAATCTCTCTGGTTGAGGGTCTCCTTGTGGGTGATAAGGCGTAGCTCTCGATTTCTTCACACCTGCTACCTGCAGTAACTCTTCGACAAGACAGCTTTTGAAATCTCAACCCTGATGAGAGTAGATCCTACGCTGCAAGCCATAATGTACAAAAAAAACCACAGTACACAAGCAATGGTAGTAGTCTTTTGTGGGAAATGCTTGGGCATAACATGGTAAATGATCTGTTACTACTAGTATGTGACCAATGTTCTTACTCACCCTCTAGGACTTAAGAAGTCTATACACACCAGATCTAATGGCCCACTGCTCTGGATCATGACTAACAAGGCTGTCCACTTAGGCAATGTCTTTCATTGTACATATCTCATAGAGGGCGAGGCATGACAGTACCATTCTACATCCCGGGCCAGGCGTGGCCAATAAAACCTAGATCACACAAGGTTGAGGGTCTTGTTCACCCCTAGGTGTCCCATATCATCATGGAGGGAACAGAATACAGTTTCCCTAAACTTGTAAGGGAGCACAAGTTGCTTACTTGCAGCTGTGACACCTGAATGAGCCCAATACAGCAGTCAATTCTTCAGAGTAAGTTTATCCCATTCTCGTAAAAGCAATGGTTCCAGAGTGTTTTTCCTTTGTGATGCCTTGCTAGTCCCCCTCAAGCTGCATATAATGTATCCTTGGGTCAGTGCATTCAATGGTTGCACAATCAAGGAATAGCCCTTCACAAACCTGCGATAATATCAACAAAACCCTAGAAAGGATTGTAAACTCCATAGATGGCATGGTGGTGACCAGGTAATCAGAGAACTTATCAGGATCAGGCAATATCCCATGCTCAGACATGACGTGACCCACATGCTTTACAGAAGTCTGGCAGAAAATAAACTTGTCCAGTGATAGCTTCAGACCATACGACTAACTGATCCAGAACCTTCAACAACCAGGTCTCATGTTCTTCTAGAGTTCTTCCAAAGATAATAAGGTCATCAAGGGATACCAAGACTGCTAGGAGATTCATGTTTCCAACTGCTTTCTCCATTAGTCATTTGAATGTTGCGGGAGTCCCTGAAATTCCTTGTGGCATCCTCTCAAACTGGTAAAACCCAAGAGGACATATGAAAGCAGTCTTCTTTGTCTTCTTCTCTTAAAGGGATCTGATAATACCCGCTTCTGAAATCTGGCACAGAAAACCATTTACTTCCGGATAAACAGTCAAGGGCATCATCCACCCAAAGTATGGTATACTGGTCAGGTATTGTCCTCTTATTCAAAGTCCTATAGTCAGTACACATGTGCACTTGTTGATTTTTCTTCCGAGCCACCACAATAGGGGAGGCATATGGGCTTCTAGACTCCCTGATGATTCCTGCAGACCTCAACTCTCTCAAACATCTCCATACATTGTCCACATCTCCAGGCGGAAGTTTCCGGAACCTCTCCTGGAAAGGTCTGGTGTCACTTAACCAAATGTGGTGTTCTTCCCCCTTAACACACCCTACATCCCATTCATGGAGAGAAAACACATCAGGCTTCTCAGCCATCTTCTGTCATAGTTGCGGCTTCCATTCTTCTGGGTCAGGGGACCCCTCAAAATTGAATACACTTGGGTCTAGAAATACTGGCTGTAGATCCCTGGTGGCAACTGCCAGCAAGTCAGCACATGTCAGCCAAGGTCATATTTGCAGAGATGGAGACGTCATGGGTTGGCTCATTCTTCATCTTGACCCTGATCCTGAGTAGCCCATCTTGCATAGTAGCCTCAGTGGTAACCCCTCCCCAGGTGACTCAGCCATGACAACCTGATAGTTCATAGGTTCTATGTACCTGGCTGCATCATCTACTAGGCAGTCAGCCCCAGCAGGTATCACCAGGGACTTCCCTCCAGATTTCACTATCTTCCCTACACAGTCACTTTGGGGTTGCCAGGTTTTGGCATCTTCCTTCAAGTAAGCCCCCCTTTACTAGAGGGTGTATGGGCAGCACATTGAGATAGTTCTTTCCTCCCTTATCAAGGCATAGTTTTGCTAGCTGCCCAAACATATTGGCATTGGTACTAATCAGAATAGACACAGGAGTAAACCTGGGGGTGGAGGGGAGATCTGGGCCAATCAAAGCCAGTGTATTTACAGTGTGTTGAACACCAGTGATGTCCTGGGGAAACTCAAGTTTCACATTAATATACCCAAAATAAGGGTATTCACAGTCACTCAGACCCCATAAGGCCAGCCCTTGTAGTGACTGGATGGGTAAATGTCGAAGTGCTTTATCATACAGGGACCAGAAAATAATGGTCACTTGGGACCCACTGTCTAGAGTAGCTTGGCAGAGATGTCCCTCCACCTTTATGGTAATGTTCATAGTGGGCCCCACTGAGCCTGTCGGGTCGGTAGATGTTACTCAACAGCAGCAGCTGCAACTTCTGGTAAATTCATTTTACTGGAACTATGTCAGCAAAATGTTTGCATAATGCCTTCCACATCCTTTGACTTGGGACATCTCCTGGCTATATGCCCAGGTTCCCCACAATTGAAAGATTATTGGGTGTTGGAGCCCAGGATGGGGAAGCCTGCCTTGCCTCTGTCAGGCTCTGGGGCAAGGAGTCAGGAGAAGGGAGAAAGAGAAGGGCAGGTAGGACGGAGTAGGGGATGTCCCACAGATCAAACGCTGAAACCTCTCAGCCGTTTTCAGATATATCAGGGAGACTGAATGCTCAACATGAAAACCAGACAAGCTGGCCTAAGAAAGCTTACGGCTGATCATCGAGGTCACGGGACTGGGAGCGGGAGGGGGTAACCAGCAGCAGGGAGCTGGCGGGGATAACAAGTGGCGGGGTTATAGAGTGCAACAAGGGGCAAACACAGGTGAGAGAGGGTTAGGGCAACAATGCACAACGTGAGGGACTCAGGACAGGAGGGAGACCAACCAACAAGGAGAAGGGACTGGTGCAAGGAAGGTACACAGCAGGATACACACCATGCGGGAGGACTAAGAGGACAAGGAAACTGGAAAAGAAAGGCCTTGACGCACAAAGGGAATAAGGATTACAAGCAACAACAAGGAAGGGGAGTGCTACTCACACAAGAGACACAAAGGGATGAACATGAAGACTGAACACATAACACACAATAGGCATAGTCACAGGGGAAGAAACAGGTCTACACTATATAAGAGCAAGAGAAGCACAAGAACCAAACACCGGTAAGAGCAATTGCTCCACCAGCTTCCTGAGGCCACCAGAAGTTCTTAAATACTCCCTGGTGGCCAGTCAGGAAGCCAGGGGACAGGCACCAGAAATGGAAGACAGGTGAGCAAGGGCGGGGCACACACCAGGCGGAGATGCAGGAGGAGACATAGCGAGGAGGAAGAAAGCATAGGTCACCAAGGCACCAGGTGGTGCAAGCCGCTGCAGGAACTCCCCCAGGTCCCCAGGGCCAGGGCCTCAAGACCTGACAGCCTCCCTTCCCCATCCAGGATGTGGCTGGATGATTCAGGGGGCCTATCTCTCTTAAGCAGACTCAAGTTGAGCAGGTAAGTGTGAACTGTGGGCCACCTGTAAAACTGATACTTGTTCAGTCAACTCTCTTAATTAAGTAGAGATGTCCTTAATGACAGGGGGCTTAGTATCCTCTGATCTCATGTCAAGAGTTATCTTAATATGGGGCACAGGAGAATAGTGTTGTTTTTTTAACTGCTCCCCTATCCTCCTCTTCCTGAGTTTTCATAAAAATCCCCTTACTAGACCTCAGGTGGCAGAAGGAGCTCCCCTCTCGTGAGTTTCAGGTTGGCTCTCAGTAACCGGACTGGGCTGGATGTCGGGGCTGTGCTGTGTAGTGGAATACCACTACACCACTACACAGGTGGGGGTGGGTGGAGATGGGTGTTGGCCGGGAGCAAACACTCACCAACACTCACCGAAAGTGGCGTTTACACAGACGCCCCCACCCATCTCCACCCAGGGAAATACTCCCCACCCACCGGCCAACACCCATCTCCACCCAGAGAAACTGGATGGAGACATCATGTGTACACAGGGCCCATGGTGATTGGCTGCAGTGGTGCCCTGCAACATGTATAATAAAATGTAACACCCATTTTATGGGTGTTAGAGCGTCTGCGTAAAAAGGGCCTTTATTAGAAAATTGCCTTTTGAATGTGAACAATAATTTTATTGAAGTGCCCAAGCAGTCTCAGTTGACTCCTTGCAAGCTAAAATGAGCTCTGCTAAAAGTAGAGCAAAACATTTCCCCCTCCTTTTTAATTCTGCCCTCCCACACACACCCAATCCCACTCCAAGCCCCCATTCTCCCACCAGACCTCTCTCCTCCCACACACAGCACACCCCCACCCGATCCCACCCTGACCCCCATTGCCCACACACACCCTCCCAGAGACCCCATTCTATTCTACCCACCCCACCCAATGACCCCATCCACCCCCCAGGCCTCCATTATGCCCACCCCACAAATGCCATTCCACCTCAGGCTACCAATCTGCCCACCCCAGGCTCCCAATCGGTGGGAGGAGGCAAATTTGAGGCGTGAAAGGCCCCTCAAAGACTTACAGTTACAGGTCAGGGGAGGAGAAGAAGGACTAGTAGCAAGGGGAGGCAGCAGTGCACGGTGACTGTAGAGACGCCAAGCCTGCCTAATGACTGCTTGCAGTCCCACAGCTCCTGCTGGCAGTGGCTCCACCTCCCTCCCTCACAGCAGAGAGAGTCCTGACTCCCTGGCCTTTGTGCTTACTTGTGCAGCCCAGGCAGTCAATAAAATTAGGCTGCTTGAGACCCAATGAAACAGTGCCCCTACCAGCACTTACAAACAGTTGCAATTCCCCAATATTGCAGCATGGATGGCACTCCTAACCATCCATACTACAATATTGGGAGGACTTTACCATTTTGTCCATTGAAGGCTTCCTTAGGGGGTAGGGTGGCTGTCTCCTCCTGTTGGCCTTGCCCACCCCACCCCCTAAATCTGTCCTTGGCCCTCTCCTCTTCTCTATCTACGCCCAATCCCTAGGCAAACTTGTTGCCTCCTACAGTTTCCAATACCACCTATACGCTAATGACACTCAACTCTCTCTCTCCACTCCTTCTCTCTCCCCCTCTGTTCAAGCTCATCTCACCAACTCTCTCTCTGATTTCTCCACCTGGATGTCTCAACGCCAACTCAGAATGAACATGGTGAAAACTGAACTCCTTATCTTCCCTACCTCCCAATCCTTCCTCTCTCTCTTCCCTGTCAATTGCCATTGACGGGGTCTCCATCCTCCCTGTCCCCCAAGCCCGTAGCTTGGGCTTCATCCTCGACTCGCATCTTACCTTCAAACTCTACATTGACTCCGTGGCCAAATCCTGCCGCTTCTCCCTCCACAACATTGCTAAAATCCACCCTTTTCTGTCTGTCTCCTCTGCCAAAACTCTCATCCATGCCCTAGTCATCTCTGACCTCAACTATTGTAACCTCCTCTTCACTGGCCTTCCCCGCTCTCACCATTTTTAATCTCTGTTCAAAACTCTGCTGCCAGGATCATTTTAAATTTATTTTATTTATTTAATTGTATTTATATGCCGCCCCCCCATGCCTACGGCATCTCGGGGCGGCTTCCAGCACAATATAAAACAATTTTTAAACTTAAAAAATCTACAATATCATAATTAAAAACAAATTTAAAACACCCCCCACAAAAATTAACCACCACCCCCACCCTCTCCTCCAAGGGCCTGGGCGAACAGCCAAGTCTTACAGATACATCGAAAGACCAACAGGCCTGGAACCAAGCGAGCCTCCTCCAGGAGGGAGTTCCACAACCTCATCCCGGCCACCGAGAACGCCCTCTCTATTGTGGCCCCCCATCTTATATGGGGGACCTCCAGAAAGGAGCCCCTGCTGGACCGAAGGGTTTGCTCTGAGGCACGGAGGGCGAGGCGGTCCCCAAGATATGAGGGGCCCAGACCATGCAGGGCTTTGTAAATCAATACTAACACCTTGAATCTGGCTCGGTACGCTATAGGCAGCCAGTGCTGCAGAACGTGGAGCACCGGTGTTATGTGCTCATGCTGTCGCATCCCCGTCAGGAGACGGGCTGCCGCATTCTGCACTAGCTGCAGCCTCCGAACCAGAAACAAGGGAAGCCCCAAGTAGAGAGCGTTTATTTATTTATTTATTTATTTCATGATATTTTTATGCCGCCCCCCTCATGCCCATGGCATCTCGGGGCGACTAAAATACATTAAAACCAACATCACTTTTAAAAATTTTAAACCCTCCCAACCCTAACCCCACCCTCCAATTCCCCAAATTCCCCCTGTTGCAGTAGTCTAGCCTCAAGGTGATGAAGGCATGGACGACAGTGGCCAGATTGGGCCTGGAGAGGTAAGGTCGAATCCCCCGTATCAGATACAGCTGGTGAAAGGCGGCTTTAGCCACCACCTCCACCTGCCAATCCAGATAGAGGCCCGAATGCAAAACCACCCCCAGACTCCGAACCTGAAGAGCAACAGGTGGGCGAATCCCCCCTATCAGGGGCTCCAGCACCTCCCCCGCCCTTCCCACCGCCATCACCTCCGTCTTATCGGTATTGAGCTTCAGTCTGCTCTGCCGCATCCAATCCGCCACGGCCTCTAAACATTGGGAGAGTAACAAGACAGCAGGACCTGGGTCAGTTGCAAACGAGAGGTACAGCTGAGTATCATCAGCATATTGGTGACATCGCACCCCGAACCCTCTCACGATCTCCCCCATGGGCTGCATATACACATTGAACAACAGTGGAGACAGAATAGAACCCTGCAAAATGCCACAGGTCAAAGCCCAGGGGCTAGATGTTTCAGCCCCCAGCACCACCCGCTGGCTTCTACCCGAGAGGAATGAGCGGAACCATCCAAGGACAGTCCC
>QEPC01013929.1:1918052-1932209 GCA_003113815.1 Sphenodon punctatus | reverse complement strand
CCTAAATCTGTCCTTGGCCCTCTCCTCTTCTCTATCTACGCCCAATCCCTAGGCAAACTTGTTGCCTCCTACAGTTTCCAATACCACCTATACGCTAATGACACTCAACTCTCTCTCTCCACTCCTTCTCTCTCCCCCTCTGTTCAAGCTCATCTCACCAACTGTCTCTCTGATTTCTCCACCTGGATGTCTCAACGCCAACTCAGAATGAACATGGTGAAAACTGAACTCCTTATCTTCCCTACCTCCCAATCCTTCCTCTCTCTCTTCCCTGTCAATTGCCATTGACGGGGTCTCCATCCTCCCTGTCCCCCAAGCCCGTAGCTTGGGCTTCATCCTCGACTCGCATCTTACCTTCAAACTCTACATTGACTCCGTGGCCAAATCCTGCCGCTTCTCCCTCCACAACATTGCTAAAATCCACCCTTTTCTGTCTGTCTCCTCTGCCAAAACTCTCATCCATGCCCTAGTCATCTCTGACCTCAACTATTGTAACCTCCTCTTCACTGGCCTTCCCCGCTCTCACCATTTTTAATCTCTGTTCAAAACTCTGCTGCCAGGATCATTTTAAATTTATTTTATTTATTTAATTGTATTTATATGCCGCCCCCCCATGCCTACGGCATCTCGGGGCGGCTTCCAGCACAATATAAAACAATTTTTAAACTTAAAAAATCTACAATATCATAATTAAAAACAAATTTAAAACACCCCCCACAAAAATTAACCACCACCCCCACCCTCTCCTCCAAGGGCCTGGGCGAACAGCCAAGTCTTACAGATACATCGAAAGACCAACAGGCCTGGAACCAAGCGAGCCTCCTCCAGGAGGGAGTTCCACAACCTCATCCCGGCCACCGAGAACGCCCTCTCTATTGTGGCCCCCCATCTTATATGGGGGACCTCCAGAAAGGAGCCCCTGCTGGACCGAAGGGTTTGCTCTGAGGCACGGAGGGCGAGGCGGTCCCCAAGATATGAGGGGCCCAGACCATGCAGGGCTTTGTAAATCAATACTAACACCTTGAATCTGGCTCGGTACGCTATAGGCAGCCAGTGCTGCAGAACGTGGAGCACCGGTGTTATGTGCTCATGCTGTCGCATCCCCGTCAGGAGACGGGCTGCCGCATTCTGCACTAGCTGCAGCCTCCGAACCAGAAACAAGGGAAGCCCCAAGTAGAGAGCGTTTATTTATTTATTTATTTATTTCATGATATTTTTATGCCGCCCCCCTCATGCCCATGGCATCTCGGGGCGACTAAAATACATTAAAACCAACATCACTTTTAAAAATTTTAAACCCTCCCAACCCTAACCCCACCCTCCAATTCCCCAAATTCCCCCTGTTGCAGTAGTCTAGCCTCAAGGTGATGAAGGCATGGACGACAGTGGCCAGATTGGGCCTGGAGAGGTAAGGTCGAATCCCCCGTATCAGATACAGCTGGTGAAAGGCGGCTTTAGCCACCACCTCCACCTGCCAATCCAGATAGAGGCCCGAATGCAAAACCACCCCCAGACTCCGAACCTGAAGAGCAACAGGTGGGCGAATCCCCCCTATCAGGGGCTCCAGCACCTCCCCCGCCCTTCCCACCGCCATCACCTCCGTCTTATCGGTATTGAGCTTCAGTCTGCTCTGCCGCATCCAATCCGCCACGGCCTCTAAACATTGGGAGAGTAACAAGACAGCAGGACCTGGGTCAGTTGCAAACGAGAGGTACAGCTGAGTATCATCAGCATATTGGTGACATCGCACCCCGAACCCTCTCACGATCTCCCCCATGGGCTGCATATACACATTGAACAACAGTGGAGACAGAATAGAACCCTGCAAAATGCCACAGGTCAAAGCCCAGGGGCTAGATGTTTCAGCCCCCAGCACCACCCGCTGGCTTCTACCCGAGAGGAATGAGCGGAACCATCCAAGGACAGTCCCCTCCAGACCACCCAAGTCTCGCAGCCGTCTCAACAGCAGCCCATGGTCCACGATATCAAAAGCAGCCGAGCGATCTAGCAGGATCACAAAGGTCAAACATCCTGCGTCCATCTCCTGGCGGAGATCATCCACCAAGGCCACCAACGCCGTCTCAGTACCATAGCCGGGGTGGAACCCAGATTGAAAAGGGTCAAGGAAACCGATGCTGTCCAAATGCACCTGGAGTTGCAGTGCCACTACCCATTCAATAACCTTCCCTAAAAAGGAAAGATTAGAGACGGCTCGGTAGCTGTCAAGTGTGTCCACATCCAAAGATGACTTCTTCAGCAGGGGGCACACCACAGCCTCCTTGAGACTGGGTGACAATCTCCCCAGCTGAAGGGACGCGTTCACTACCCTCACCAGCACCGTCCCCAAGGTCTCCCTGGAGGCTTTCACCAACCAGGATGGGCATGGATCTAGTTCACAACTAGTGGCTCTGACAGAACCCAGGACATTCACCGCATCAGCCGGTGTCACTTCCTGAAACTCATCCCAGAAAGATCGACCAGACGGTGCCTCCATAACCTCGTGCCCCTCGCTTACTGCTTCCAATCCGGTGTCAAAGTTACTCTGGATCTGAATGATCTTGTCTGCAAAGTAGGTGGCAAACTCCTCACAGCGGGCCTGGGACAAGTCCCCGTCCAGGGGGAGGGAGGCTGGACTGACCAGCCCCCGCACCACCCGGAACAGCTCCACTGGACACGACTTTGTAGATGCTGTGAGGGCAGCAAAGAACTTCTTCTTTGCTGTCCTCACAGTCCCAACATAGGACCGCAAATGAGTCCTATGGAGAAGTCGGTCAGATTCAGAGCAAGTCCGACGCCAGTGTCGCTCTAGTCTCCTACCTACCTGTTTCATACACCGCAGCCCCTCAGTAAACCAAAGGGCCCTGCGGTGACGAGAAGGAGGAAGAAGATGTCTCGGAGCCACCCTGTCGATGGCCTCCCCCAACAAGATGTTCCAATGCTTGACAAGCTCATCTGCAGAGCGGCCGTCCGGGTCTAAGGTTAACTCCCTCAAATCCTGCTGGAACTGCTGAGGTTCCATCAGCCTCCGTGGGCGGACCAACCTAACTGATCCATTCCCCTTCTGGAGGAGGTGCGCTGAGAGACTGGCCTGTAGGAGATAATGATTCATCCATGACAAGGGTGTGACCCTCACATCCCAACCTAACAGATCACCCGCCTCAAGGCCAGAACAAAATATGAGGTTGAGAATATGATCCCCCACATGGGTCGGGCAGTTGACCACTTGGGACAAGTCCATGGTTGCCATGGTGGCCATGAACTTACGCTCCGCTCCTACAAGGCCGGCATCGGCATGGTCGTTGAAGTCCCCCAGGATGAAGGTCCTGGAGGAGCCCATCACCACCTCCAAAGCCTGCTCTGCTAGAGCAGCAAGAGATGCTGCCAGACAGGAAGGGGCCTGGTATACCAGCAGCACCCCAAGTTTGCCCTCAGCCAAATCAAACACCACATTGAGAGCTTCAATACCTGAAATCTCCTGAACTGGATATCTCCTAACTGGCCACCCCTCTCTAAAAATAATAGCTACACCTCCCCCCCTGGCCCCCCATGTGGTGCTGATGTTGAACAGCATACCCGGCTGGAACGAGGTCTGCTAAAGCTGGTCCTGCCCCCTCATCCAGCCAGGTTTCTGTGATACATGCAAGGTCCGCTGCCCCATCCAGAATCAAATCCCCGATCACTGGGGCCTACGGACCTTGCATTCAACAGCAGCAGCCCTTTACAGGTGGATCGTCCACCTAGCCCATCAGTTTGACCATGTGCAGTTTCTCCTCTCCTCTCTCCACTGGCTCCTCCTTCCTGGACGTATTCTGCACAAGCTCCTTGTCTTCATTTACAAAGCCCTTCATAACCTCGCTCCCCCCTACCTCTCTGCCCTGATCTCCCTTGAACCCCTGTTCGAGCACTCCGCTCCTTTTCCATCCCCTCCCTCACCCTCCCACGCCTCCCCTGCTCCCCCAACCGCCTTTATCCCTTCTCTCTCGCTGCCCCGCACGCCTGGAACTCCCTCCCTGCCCTCGTCCGCCTTGCCCCCACCCTCCACACCTTCAAGTCCCTCCTCAAAACCCACCTCTTCCGCTCCGCCCTTCCTAACTCCTGGCTAATCATCCCCACCCAGGATTATCCCCCACCTGTTATCTGCAAACTCCCAATTACTGTAACCAAGCCAAGAACGTGTACCTGAGTTCTCGCATCCTCATGATTATTACATCCCTTGTCTTCCCTCTCTGTTCCTCCTTCCCTGTCTCCCCTCCCCCGTCTTTAGATTGTAAGCTTTCAGGCAGGGACCATGTCTATCTTATTCTCTGTAAAGCGTCAGGTACATTGCTGGTGCTATACAAATGCTTAATAATAATCACAGCAGCATTGTCTACAGGCTTCTGAAGTGGTGCAGCCATGGTGTTGCACCACTGCCAGCCATAACAAACATTTATGGGCCAATGGAAGGTTTATTACTGGAGAAGCTGGGTGGGGCAGTGCCCCTACTATCCAACGCTGTGCACCGTGCCTGGAAATAGATAAGTATAGTAAAACACTTTGAACATTGAAATCCCCATACAAATGATTAATAGGCCCATATCTGAATCTGTATTAATCTAAATATAACAAAATAGTAGGGATATTAAACAGGCAGAAATAAAAATGGGTGAAAAGAGAAAAGGTATAAAAAAAACTGATGGGAAGAAAAGGTGTTAGACAAAATAACTTTCATGGAGTAAAAGTGAAAGTTCTAGAATAAAAAATGAACTTTTCAAAACAAAGTAAAGATCATTTTTGCCCTTTCTTCAGAATACAAATATTTTTCATTGGCATTAGTGGAAGCACATTGTACCCTATGGAGAGAAAATGGATAAGCATTAGCAAAGAGTGCCTACTCATTTGGGATGATATACCTTCAAGTAGCCTGACTTTTGGAAAGAGAGTGCTCAGCACTTTCAGAAAATCCTGCTTTGTGATCCCAAAATAGAAGCCTTCAAATTAGTCTAGTCCCTTTTTAAATAATCCTGGCCAGAGAAGCAACAGAAGCCTACGAACAGAAGAGGATCCCCTTGGCCAACAATGCTCAACACCCTCCTAAACCCTCTCACCAACCCATGGAGCAGCTTCAGCTGTAAGGGAAAGTAACTCATGCCATTTTCCAATGACATCTGAATTTCATAGCCACCCAGGGAATGTGTGAGTCACTGGCCGTAAGAGTCAACTGTCAGTGGGGAGCTGCATGGGCCACTCTCCTTTGCAGTTGAAAATGTTCCTAGAGCTATGGTGGGAACAGCTAGGATTCTCTGCACAGCAGTAGTGGAGCCGCACCTGGGCTGTGGTGATGATGGGCAGTCTCTTAGGTCATGAAACATGTCAGATGCAAGGTCCAGCGCTGGGGTGGACCAATTTATTGCAACCCATCTGACACTATAAGCTGCAAATGCACTAGACAAATACAAAGAGCCATGTATGGGTCCATGTGGACAGGGGAAGTAGAAAGGGTTGAAGGACCAGACCCAAGATGCATAGAATAAGATAGACAGAAAGTTTATAGTGTTTTATAGCAAAATGTATTTGGATTTGGTTAGAAAGATGAAATCCATTGCCGGCGAACACTACTGTTCAAGGATCACTTCAGGAGATCTAAATAGACAGCAGGGCTGTAAGTCAGATCTTTTTCCTGCCATAAGATGTAAAACAACTTATTCCATAATTTCCCCTCCCACTTCCCACATTTGTATTGCATTAGGAGAAATTTCCCATAAAAATCCCAACGTTTTTCATTTTAAATCTTTCCTTCAGACATTAGAAGTTTCAGAGTACTCTCCTGTCCCTCATAAAATGAATAACAAAGGTTAATTTTCAATGTATGCAATCTTTTTTACAGTCAAGCGTAACAAATAATTTAACAGATTTTCCAGATGTCTGGTATCCTGACTTCCAAATTAACAGGTCAAGGCTGCCCTCTCTTGCACAATGGAAGAACTGCACCCAAATACAGCATTTCAGACCAGTATTAAAAACCTTTGGTTGTCTATCTATGGAAGTGAAGGTTTGGATTTTAAAAAGTCTTGTTCTTGGACCACCCTTAATGTAAAGTTATGCAAAGTAGGTAATATCTGTTGGTTTTCCTTATTGATCACTAATAGAAGCAGATGTGCATAAAACAATCACAGTTCGGAAATAATTTTGAAAAATGTCTATATTTCCATAAATGTCCCTATCTCAGTCAATGCAAGCTTGGTTTCCTGTTACCTGGTAGAATTAAATGTCACAATGCTGTGATTTTTCCATGCTTAGCACCTTTTTCCCCCTTTAAATTATTCCAATTAAGGGGTAAACTGCTTTCACTATTTATTTATTTATTTATTTATTTATTTCTGGGGCAGCTAACAAATCAATCAATAAAAATACAATATAAAATATATAAAAACATTAAATAGCAAAACCAAACAATAAAATGGGGAGAAAAAACACCTACTTGGGATCCATTTATCAAGAGTGAGGAATTACAATAAATAGGCCTTTTTGGAGTTGCTTCTGCAAAGGAGAGCAACCAAAATTTTGTATTTCCTGGGATATTTCCACAGCTGCTTCCTGGAAATAGCTATCTCCAAGTATGGTGTTTCCATGTTCTTCCTAAAGATCTTTTAATTGAAATGGTTTTATTTTCTAGGCATGGGATTAGTAAAAAAACCTCAAACGTTTGGCCAGCAAGAACATACAGTAGGTCAGTCAGTTAACTACAGAGCCTTTCTTATTGATGCCTTGCCACTTAGCAAACACTATCTGTCTCCAGCATGTACTACTTGCCCTAGGCCTGAAATGCAGCAGCAATTTTGATACTTTATTTTTAAAAGATTTTTTACATAGCACCCCCCTACCATGGCACTTGAAGGGCTTTCCATATAACTTATAAACACCACTTTTAATTCTCACACCAACCCTGTGAGGTAGGTTAGGCAGAAAGAATATTGTGACAGGTCTAAGGTCACCCTGTGAATTTTGGCTAAGACAAGACTTGAACCAGGGTCTCCCCCTGCCTCCCAGTTTTCATTTTTCATTTCATTTCATTTTTTATTTGTATAAAATAAAAAATGCCCATGAGCCTCTGGTTCGAGCCCCTGGCTCCGTGAGCCTCTGGCTTCGACCCCCTGGCTCCAGGAGCCAAGTTCCCCGGGGGGAAGAGCGGGAGCTAGAGAAGTCGGCGACCCGGAAGGGGGGCGGCGGGTGGGAGGAGGCGCCACTCTCTTGCCTCCGGCAACTCGAGGCGGCTTACAGCAAAAATGAAAAACAAATACAATAAGATCCACAATAGATCACAAGCAATAATGGTCTACAATCAGACCAATACAAAACAAACCACCAAAACTAATACAAATTTATCCAAAACAATCCAACTAACCACTAAACAATCTACCCTTCATACTAATTAATACAAATCTTAACATTTCCATAATCTATCACATCTAAAGTCATTATACATATTATATAACAGAATAATAATCTCATCTTCCCCTACTCCACTTCCATCCCCCTTCCTCCTGCTGCCACCAGATAGGGAGGGAGACACCACCATACCGTCTGCTCTCACCAGGAGGAGGGGGAACCCCTTACTACACTCTCTTTACCAAAACAAAATACCTCAATTATATAACACAGCAAAATACAGCAGAGCAACAAAACCAACAACATCCCTGGAGCTTCCCCCTTCCTATCCCATTAATGAACACATATCAAAACTTCATCTTTCCACCTCCTTCTCACCCCCCACCCTGCTGCCACCAGAAAAGGGGGGGAGGACTCCCTCTTCCCGTCCTGCTCTCACTAGAAGAGTACATTCTTCTACTAACCAATTCTCTCTGCCACCAAACCATAATAATATTGTCGTTACCCCCCAGGCCCCATCGTCAGGCCCCGCCAAAGGGCCCAGAGATAGGGCACGCCCCTTCGGCATGTGCCACTGGCACGGCCGTCGACCGCCCCCTGCTCTTGTCAGGGCGGCCCGGAAGTCAATTTTCCCCAGCCCTGCCCCCTTGTGAACAGCTGGGACTGCGGCTTCCTAATCCAGACACGGGAGAGATATCCCTGATTGCGCGGAAACTCCGGCTCACAGTTCACCTGGGGAGAAGCGGGGCACTGATATCTGCCCCCCACACAAGCATGCCTTCAGTAATCAGAGGGGACCAATCACCCTCACTATCTTCTCCCTCCTCCAACTGAGGGCACACCTGCCAACCCCCCCCCCCCCACAAGGTTTCCAGGGGGGGAGGCTGTCCATATGTTACTCCACTCCCTGGGGCATTCCCCCTACCCTTTTCAGGGTGGACCGGCAGTCAATTTTCCCCAGCCCTGCCCCCTTGTGAACAGCTGGGACTGCAGCTTCCTAATCCAGTCGCGGGAGGGATATCCTTGATTGCGCCTAAACTCTGGCTCACACTTCACCTGGGGAGAAGTGGGGTGCTGATATCTGCCCCCCCAGCATGCCTTCAGCATTTGGAGGGAACCAATCACCCTCACCATCTTCTCCCTCCTCCAGCTGAGGGCACACCTGCCAACCCTGCCCCCCACAAAGTTTCCAGGGGGGGAGGCTGTCCATATGTTGCTTCACTCCCCGGGGCATTCCCCCCTACACGACATACACCTGCCATCTCTGCTGTTAGTGCTGTCACAAGCCTCTCTCCACACTCCACTCCAATCCTCCTGCATTGGGCACGGGCTGCACGTTGTTTCTGCTGCTCTTGACGGCATCGGTTTCCTTGACCCATTTCAATCTGGGTTCCGCATCAGCTATGGTACAGAGACGGCATTGGTGACCTTGGCGGATGATCTCCATTGGGAGATGGATGCAGGACACTCAACATTTCTGGTCCTGCTAGATCTCTCGGCTGCTTTTGATACAGTGGACCATGGGCTGCTGTTGAGAAAATTGTGAACCCTGGGGGGTCTGAATGGGACTGTCCTTGAGTGGTTCCACTCATTCCTCTCAGGGAGAAGCAAGCGGGTTGTCCTGGGGGCTGAATCATCTAGCGCCCAGGCCCTGGAAAGTAGCATTCCGCAAGGTTCCATTCTATCTCCATTATTGTTTAATGTGTATGTGCAGCCCTTGGGGGAGATCGTGAGAGGTTTGGGTGTGCGTTGCCACCAATATGCTGATGACACCCAGCTTTACCTCTCTTTTTCAACTGACCCAGGTTCTGCTGTTTCAGTACTGTCCTAATGTTTGGAGGCCGTAGCGGATTGGTTATGGCAGAGCAGACTGAAGCTCCCCTCGTAGTGGGGGTCCTCCCTCCCGTAGCCCAGCAGGTTCAGAGTCTGGGGGTATTGTTGGACTCAGATCTCCGCCTGGATCAGCAGGTGGAGGCAGTGGCTAAAGCTACCTTTTGTCAGCTATATCTGGTGCGGAGGCTGCATCCATATGTCTCCAGACCCGACCTGGCCACCATCATCCATGCCTTCATCACCTCGAGGCTGGACTACTGCAATGCGCTCACTGGGGCTTCCCTTGATGCTGGTTCAGAGGCTACAGCTAGTGCAGAATGCGGTGGCTCGTCTCCTTATGGGGACGAGCCGGCGGGAGCATATCACCCCCATGCTCCGCACGCTGCACTGGCTGCCTATAGTGTAGCAAGCCAGATTCATGGNTCAGCAGTAATGGGTGCTTTAGGCATCCCTATTGTTTTGCCCTTTGGACAATTAACTTGTAAATGTCTCTCACTGTCACAGATAAAGCACCTCTTCTTGTCCCCTTTCTTTGAGCTAAAAGCTGCAATCTGGTCTGTAGAATTTTGCTTTGTCTCTCTGATAAAATGCTCATTGAGTCTACTGGAGAGATATTTTAAGTGAATTGTTGCATCAGATACTTCAATTGCAATTTTTAAAGGTTTATACTGATGTGGATTTCTCGTGGGTAGACTCAAGGAGGCTGAAGCAGATTCAAACAACAGAGTATTTTATTCAGCAGAGACACAGCATGCTGTGGGCTTTCAGGATCATCAGATCCTGAGCACACCCCAGAAAGGGCAATACATTTTCTTATACAGAAATTCTTGGGCAGAAAGCCCTTACATGGCTTGTCACATCTGCACAGAAAAACAGATTACAGCATAACTCTCAAAGTAATTATTTTGCAGAAAAGACTGTTTACTTCTAAGCTCAGGTTAAAATGAGATAGTCGTAGTATGAAGGAGTATTAGGGAGTTTTTCTATCTAAATTGAACCCAGCTGCATTCTTGACCATTTGACTCATCCTTATGTGTAAAAGGTAATCTTAAAAAGTGAGGCTTATCTATGTGATAAGAAACAAAACCTATCTTGTTAGAGAAGCAAAGCCTGTCTTGTTTAAAGGGCAAGCAAGCATTTCTAACATGGCAAGGTAACTACAGGTCAGACAGAACTACAGGCCCCCAATATTTCCAAGATGGCAGGGGTTACTATGGGGCAAGTGGAAATATGGGTTTTTCTACCACAATTCCCTCCTTTGATACTTTAGAGAAAAGTATCACCAAATGAACCACCGTTTCTGTCTATGTACCCTCAGGGGAATACGGGGTTTTGAAATGGCTGGGGCTAGGTTGGGAAATTCCTTGTGCAAGGAAACAGCAGTCAAAGTTACAGCAGCAAGCAAGGGAGCAGGCCTAGATTTTGGGGTGAAGGGAGTTAAACTTTTAACACACCAAAAGAGCAGTTTACAGTGGAAATATGGGTTTTTCTACCACAATTCCCTCCNGAATTCCTCATCTCCCCCCCCCCCCCCCAAATTTTCCATGGCCGGGGAGCTATCCATACGTTGCTCCACTCCCCGGGGCATCCCCCCTACCCGGCATCCGCCTGCCATCTCTGCTGTTAGTGCTGTCACAAGTGTCTCTCCACACTCCAATCCAGTTCAAGTACTACACTCTTAGCTGTAGAGATTATCTGTGAATTTGGAACAACGTATCTCTGCTGCAGATTTTTTGTACTGCGGCAGATCTCTGTACTCCATTCTGATGGCAGCTCTGGCTCCCTAACACTAGTAATGTGCCATCTTGCACATGTGCAATAATCAAAATATTTTTGGCACATGCACAAGAGGCAATTCGATTAAAGTATTATGGACTATTACACATGCACAGTAGTAGTATTCCTGAATTTAATTACTTTATGCTCACATAAAAACATTATATTTTAATTATTGCACATGCACAAGATGATACACTGCTAGCTTTGGCAAGCCAGAGCATCTGATCTAGAGCTCTGGCAGAACAAAGAAAAGATCATGGCTGCTCTGCATTCTGCCAGACCTGGATTGGATGATCCGTAAAATATGGAATCCACCAAGATTTTCCAATTCATCCCTGAGTTGCCTTCTTATGCTCAGTCAGTTCTCCAACCCTGATCTCCTACTAGAAGAAGAACAACAACAACCCAGGATCCACAGCGTTCCCAGCCAGTTCTTGTGACTTGCAAAGGCTGTGTCTACTGCCCACAGTGCCTATGAGCAGTGGACTGATCTGCTGGCATGGCTGGCCGCCCCAGTTCATACAGGCAGGGGCTCCATGGCTGCCCATTGCCATGGACCTATTTGGCCTGCCTCACTCAGAGCACTCTGGATTTCTCAGCAGCATGCCGTGAGTGGCCATGAGTGGGTGCTTCATGGCTCACAGGAGCACACATTCCCCCCACTCCACCTTTAGACAGGCGGTTGGATGCGTAGCTTCTGGGTGGCCATGTGGGGGCGCATCTTGTTTATGAACACCCTACGAGGTATTTTTGCTACTGGAGTGATCACAATGCCTTTAGTCTTGTACATAGTAATTAGTGTCCCATGTGCTCTTCACAGTCCTTGGTCCTGTGGAGTCTGTCAGGTTGGTTATGCAACACTACAAGTAAGTTGTGGCAAGAGCTGATTCCGTATGTTAAGCAGTAGTGAGTGTTAACTGCTCTGTGACAAGTTTCAAAAACGTCATCTGTGCTTGAAGACCAGAAGCATCATTTTAAAAAAATCTTGTTTAATTTTTTTCTTGGACTTTAAACGTATTCCTGAAGGCCAAGATCACAAATCGTCCTAGACACCCACACAGGAAATCTAGGACATAAAGTAGCCCATGTCTTTCCTATGTGCTTAGCTGCATCACAGGTCACAGGACAGCCTCTACAAGGCCAGTATACCCTGTCCACGCACTAGGTTGGGAATGGATGGTCATGTGTGAGGTTTATGAATATATAGACCAGAAGCAGATCACATTTCCTTCCCAGGACATGGAGGTAGCTACAATTCTCTTCTGTGGTTTGCCTTCACTAGTGCAGAGTAAAACCTAGCCATACATTGCCACGATAAAATTAATGAATAAAATTGAATGAACAGAGTTTTAGACTTAGGTGCTGCAGAGCACTGTAAAGGTCTCCCATCCCTGCATGGCCCATCCCTTTGTTTCCCAACAACCGTAACTAATTTGTGTAAGACTAAGCATTGCCTGTAGTAACAGCACCAGTTGCAATTAATGGTTTCTATTAATAGGAGGCAGGTGAGACCTGAGGAGACTGGATAAAAAGGAGCAGGGCTCAAGTGTTTATGAGAAGTTCCTCTACAGCAGGAAATGGCTTGTTTTCCTTGAACTGTTGCCCTAAATCTACTTGCCATACTGCATGGTGAGCAGTCACGGTGAGAGATGTGGGTTAACATTTCTGCTACCTGGATTTACACAGAGGCCCTGGTTAAAGGGAAAAGTAAAACAGGCCTAACAGCTCACAAGAAGATAGGTAGTTCTGAAAAGAAGATAAGTGAAAATGAGCCACTATGTGACCATTACAGTATTTTTAACAATGGGCTACAGTAAAATTAATTTTTGTTACTAGAGATAAACATGAAGAAAAGCTTCTGAGCCAATCATCTATACATTTTGTGGGAAGTCCAATATTATTCTGGATCTGAAGTTTGCAATTCAAGGCTGCCAGTGTCATGAGGGCTAGACAAATGATTTCCTTTGATCATTTGATATTTTTCACATCTTGAGAATATTGACCATTGTGATTATCTTCTGCAGAGGCAAATCAGGAGCAGTGCAGAATAAGTTAATAGGGAGCGGTTATTTATCCTCTCAAATAGTACTAGAACTAGGGGACAACTCGTGAAACTAACTGGCAGCAGATTTAAATCAAATAAAAGAAAGTGGTTGGTTTTTTTCCACTCAATGCACAATTAAGTTGTGGAATCTGTTACCAGAGGATATGGTCAAGGCCAGTAGTATAGCTGGGTTAAGAAAAGAATTGGATAAGTTCTTGGATGGTTGGTCCATAAACAGCTACTAGCCAAGTAGGTATGGGGAGCATAACCTCTTACTGTCGGGAGCTGGGAGCGAACAACAGAGAATGGTTCACCCCATTGTGGCCTGCTGGTTACTTCTCCCAAGTGATCAAGATTGGCCACTGTCAGAGCCAGGATGCTGGGTTCGACTTCTGTCTGCAGTTCTGACTCCTGACCTGTGTGATGAACAACCCTGTGAGGTCCGAAAGCTTGCAAACCTCCTATCAGTTGGAATAGATCCATGGCACAGATCTATGAACTGGGTCCTCCTTTTATTTACCCCCTCAAATAGTACTAGAACTAGGGAATACTCCATGAAACTAACTGGGAGCAGATTTAAAATAAATAAAAGAAAGTATTTTTTCACACAACACACCATTAACTTGTGGAATTTGTTGCCAGAAGAGGTGGTCAAGGCCAATAGCATAGGTAGGTTTAAAAAAGGATTGGGTACGTTCTTGGCAATCCATTAATGGCTATTTGCCAAGGAGGTTGAGGGACATAACCTCGGTCTCTCAGCAGCTGGGAGTAAACAGGGAATGGATCATCCCATTATGACCTGTTGGGTACTACTTCGAAATGACCGAGATTGGCCACTGTTGGAGACAGGATGCTGGGCTTGATGAACTATTCACTGGTCTGACCCAGTATAGCACTTTTTATGTGCACTAGACCAGAGCTTACTATGCAGGCAGGGAGAGGGTTGTTAGTGAGGAGGAAATATTGTATTTAAGTCACAGGTGTTGGAATTTTATTAGTGGTCAAAAACCAAAAAACCAAAGTTTCACTGCCTACTGTGCCAGAAACTGTTAGAGTTCTGGCTAGGCATCAGCAGAGTTTACACACAACAAAAGAAAATAGCTTGAATTCTCAGTAGCAACAGCTTAGAAGTA
>QEPC01013929.1:1893894-1910000 GCA_003113815.1 Sphenodon punctatus | reverse complement strand
GGGGGGGTGATTTTAATCCCCCGCCCATGTATTTATTTATTGCTGTCTTTTAGCCCTGTTTTTATTGATGCATTTTATATTTGTATTTTAATTGTTTTAATTGTTTTTATTATTGTTGTCAGCCGCCCCGAGCTGCTTTGCAGGAGGGGGCGGGATAAAAATCTATAAAATAAATAAATAAATAAATAAATATTATGGTCAGCTGAGATGAAGTTTCACACATTTGCAAACATCAACACCAAAATACACCCAGCGGTCTCATTCACTCGCATATAAATACTGCAAATGTGTCATAAAAACATGGAACTGATTGGAGTTGCACATGAGCCATTTATTGTGAGGCTGCAAGTAGGCAAGCCAAGTAAGAGTCACACTCATGAAATCTGTGCCTCCTGTGATTCCCCTCTTAAATAAAATACATGCTGAGCTCCATAAATCACTTGCAGGATCTTTGCTTAATGAATGGCATATGCTTACAACCAAGCACAGTAATTGTATGTTGAAATTAACAGTTAAATATAGAATAAACCTTTTAAGAAGAGTTTCTGCTTCCACTTGCTTACAGATCTTAATCAGATTAAGAGGTAAGGGAGCACATGAATGCAAACCCTTTATTACAAGAATTGTAAAGGCATGGCAAGTTAGTTTACTCCCACACGAGCCAGGGAAGTCAAAGAAAACATAAGTAAAGATGAATTCCAGGAGTAAAAAGTAGATTTCAGATCTTCATGTTCCCGAATTTGGGAGTGTGGGGCTCAAAAGACTCATCTGACCCTGTACACGGGTGGCGCTGGCCTGGAGTAAGGTCCTGCAAGATCCTTGCTGCACAAAGGCCAATGTATTTGGACTTTGAGAAGGCGTTTGTGGAAGGTCCCTCTAAAAAGCCTCTTGAGGAAATTAAACAGTCATGGGATAAGAGGTAGTGTCCAGTCCACACATGCATTGGCAACTGGTTAAAAGATAGGAAGCAAAGAGTACAACTAAATGGTCAGTTTTCACAGTGGAGAGAAGTAACTAGTGGAGTGTCCCAGGGATCTGTATTAGGACCGGTGTTTAATTTATTCATTAATGGTTTGGAGAAGGAAGTAAAGAGTGAAGTGATCAAATTTACAGATGACACAAAGTTATTCAAGGTAGTTAGAACCCAAAAGGACTGTGAAGAATTGCAGGAGGACCTTGTGAGACTGGAGATGTTTTCAGCCATGATGCTAACCAAAGTTTAACCACACTTGAACATTTCTTATGCATGTTGCAGGGCTGTATTGGTGCTCTATGCTGCCCTGAAACATGCATAAGAAATGTTCAAGTGTGGTTAAAGTGTGGTGAAACTGGGGTTAGCATCATGTCTGAAAACATCCCCAGTCTCACAAGGTGCTCCTGGGTGACTGGGCATCCAAATGGCAGATGAATGTTAATGTGGACACGTGCAAAGTGATGCACATAGGGAAAAATAACCCAAACGATATGTATACAATGCTGGATTCTAAATTAGGAGTAACCACTCAGGAAAGGGATCTTGGAATCACTGTTGACAATACATTGAAATCCTCAGCTCAGTGTGCAGCAGCAGTCAAAAAAGCAAACAGAATGTTAGGAAGCATTTGGAAAGGTATAGAGAATAAACCTGAAAATATCATAATGCCTCTATATAGATCTATGGTATGTCCGCACCTGGAGTATTGTCTACAGTTCTGGTTGCCCCATCTCAAAAAAGACACAGTAGAACTAGAAAAGATACAAAAGGCAACAAAAATGATCATGGATATGGAACAGCTCAGAGGTTTGATAAGTTTGGGGTCTTCAGTTTGGAAAAGCGACAACTGAGAGGGGATAGTGGTGTGGAACATGTAAATAGGGAGCAGTTATTTAATATTTACCCTCTCTAAGAGTACTAGAACAAGGGGACACTGAATGAAATTAACTGGTAGCAGATTTAAAACAAATAAGAAAAAGTATTTTTTCACTCGGCACACAATTAACTTGTGAAACTTACTGCCAGAGGACATAGTCACAGTTAGTAGTGTAGCTAGTTTTAAAAAGGGATTGGATAAGTTCCTGGAGGATAGGTCCATTCATGGCTATTGGAAAAGTAGGTTTTTGGGAACGTAACTTCTTACTGTTGGGGGCTGAAACAACAGGGAATGCATTGCCCATTGTGACCTGTTAGGTACTTCTCCCAAGAAAAAGAGATTGGCCACTGTCAGAGATAGGATGCTAGGCTTAATGGTCCATAGGACTGACCCATTATGGCACTACTTATGTTCTTATGTCCAAATCAGTTAAATGAAGTTTCCTCAATGCAAAAGGGGACCAATGGAGACAAAAGAAAATCTTTTGCTTAATAAGGTGTAGACGAAGATCCATGGTAGATAATTTAATGTTTTGAATTGATTTCTTCCATTCAACCTCTGGTAAGTTGACTCCTAAGTTGTCATTCCACTCAGTTCACAAACAGTCAGTATTAGGCCTACAACAATCCATTAACAACTGATAAAGAGGACAAACTGGATGGGTCATGTGTCCTAGCTTCAATATAATATTTAAAATGTTTGGCACTGCCTAAAATGTGCCAATTTTTTCTCCAAAAAGGATTACCCCATATTGATGCTTTACTATGCAAAAAAGGACGAAACTTTAATAAGTTTTACAATGCAATTCCACATCCTCCAAGTGGCATCAAAAGTAGAATAAGAGAATTGGGGAGACGGTGATAAGTAGAGCCTAATACCGCTTGGAGAGAGAGAGAGAGAGAGGATACATTAAAGTCTGCTCGGTTTTGACACATCCCAGTGATCTGTCAGATGTTTCTTCCATTCAATAAGAAGCCTGACTAATTAAAAACATATTATGGTATTTTAGTGGATCTGGTAAGTTAAATCCTCCCATTTCAATGCAAACTGCATTTTTTAATTTTCCAGAAGTAAGATTGGGGAATAACCACAGATAAATTTCAACTGATAAATTGGTACTCTTTTTCAATGTGTTAACTTGTCCCCACCCACACATGAACACCCAGATTTCTAGGTGTTCATGCAAGGGTGCCACCCATGTAAAAAGGTCCACAGTTCTGGGCTCCCTCCTGCAGCAATTTCTCAGGGATGACTCACAGTTAATGTGTGAATGGGCTTCCTTCTTGGGGTCCTGGGAGTTCAGCCTCATCTTCCCGGGATGTATACCCGGTCTTCTTTCATGGTCTTGTCCCATAAACCCTGCCCAGGTATATCTCTTTATCTAGTAGTCACCTGCATAGTCAATTCCTTGGGGGCTGGCCAGCAGAGCTCCATTCCCCTGCTGGGCTTCTTCAGCCAACAGCCACCATGAATCAGCCTTGAGCTTCTAGAAATTTCCTATCTGGTTCTCCTCAGCCAGAATAAGGCAGCCTAAATTCAGCTCTTTAGCTTGACCTGCTTAGCCCAGTAGCAACCCCTCCTGGGTTTCCTCAACCAACCAGAAGAAGACTTTGAGTTCAGCTCTTTACTTTGTGCTTGGTTAGCACAGCTACTTCCTTTGCTGGGCCTTTTCAGCCTCCCTTCAGTCAGCCATCGTATCTGCTCCTCTCTCTCAGTGCTTAGTTAACAACCAACTCCCCCTGTTGAGCTCCCTCAGCTACCCTGAGGCAACCAGAGGTATGAGCTCCTCACTCTGTGCAGCCTTTTCTGACTGATTGTGACTGCCCCCAAGTGGGGGGAGAGGATACAGGAAGATAAACTATTGATGTCAAGCTCAAATCTATCATCATGCCACAAGAAAAGAAATTGGAAGCTGTTGTGTTTCCTCTTTAGAATTTACATTAACCAAATGCTTTAATTCCATAATAAAAAACCTCTGGTTTAGAAGAAGAGTTAAGGCTCTTGCAAATTCAATCTTGCACTAAAAAGCATGGAAATTTCAAATGAAGGCTCTCGCCTTAACTTTCATGCCATGTTAGTGTTAGAAATTGATCTGATTTTGGGCCTAACTAAGATACTAATTTCCCTGCTCCAATGTGCTGAATCAGGAAATGCTTTTGATTCAAATGGGCCACTCTGTGTTAAATTGTAACCAAACCAAAAGTGCCTCTCTGACACAAACGTGCTAGAGTATACATGGGGAGGGATTGTTCTAAATAACTCTGTGTAACTAAACCAAAAGTGCTTCTTTGACACAAATGTGACAGCACTATACACTGGATGTTATTGTACCCATCATTGTGTTAAAATGTAACCAAGAACACACACTGGAGCTATAATACTTGGAATGTAACTTTTATGGGCCATTGGGACTGCTATTTAGAATTATATAGCATGCTAGAAATTAGGCAAGATACTATTACGCACATGTGTTAATGCATTTGATTTGAAGAACAGAAGTATTAGTAAAAATAATCAGTATTAGCAAGAATAATCAGGAATTGGTCGAAGAGAGAGCAAATGATGCTGGAGAAGTGAGCAGGACCTCTTGTTCCCCAAACAACCTATGTTGATAATTTACAGAAACATGGAGGAACTATAGTAGAAGGTCAGGAGCTGATAACAGAAGTCGAGCTGAACAAGCAAGAGTGTGGTCTTATCAGACAAATTTATGACTCCTAGAAGGATGTGCGGGCTAATCCAGGGCCAAGGAGCTGTGACCCCCCACCTCCGGAGGAAGGCGGGGGCTGACTCAACTGGTCAGGACAAGCCTGACATCATGACTGAGCAAGAAGGTACCCTAGATTTGGGGCAACCAATGGGAGCACTCCACAAGCTTAGTACTGACAACCCCGCACTCTGGATAATCATAAAACAGCCACAGCATATAAGGCTTGACTCTGGATTAATTCCTTGCCTTCCACGGTAATCAGTGCCAGCTCTTATCAGAGCACCGCTGAGGTTGGTGGATGTGCCCATTTTGGGGGTTCCTCTATCTAGGGAATTCTCCAACAGCATCGTTTGGGCTCCCTGACTGCTTTTGTCTGGAACCAGGTCATCAACCTCTGATCACGTAAGAATATGTGCTTCTGTATGTATTTTGAGTAGTTCAGAGCAAGATGAGAGCAGAATGTTGAATGCAAGTGTTTCTTTGGTAATTGGTATGATAACTGTTTGATATTATTGAATAAATGTCTATTTGATTGAATAAAAGACTCATTACTGAAATAGAAGAGGAGTAATTCCCCAACCCTCTCAAACAGTAGTATTTTCACTAGATCCCGAGGGAACTAAAAGGGAGCTGTTTGCCTAAGGTGCAGGAAGGGAACTGTACCCTATCAGACAGGGACAGTAGATTATCTCTCCGGAACAGATAGAGGTCTCACCCTAAGGCAGGGTAGAGGAAGGAGCTGTGCCGTATTGGGCAGGGACAACAGAATATCTCTCCGGAGCAGATAGAGGCCTCACCTAAGGCAGGGTGTGAGAAAGGAGCTGTACCCTATTAGACAGGGGCAGTGGATTCTCTTAACAGAGATAGGCTCCACCCTAAAGCAGTTGAACCCCTTAGTAATTCCTTTCATTAGCAGTAAAGACATTGTACAGTCTCACATGTTGTGCTCACTTACAACTTAGGCTCCATGCACCCACACTTTGCCTTCGTCTTTCAGCCCCAATCCTCTTCCTCTTTGCAGGTTGGGGGCAACACTGAATCTGGGGGCAGGAGGGCGTGAGCTGGCCCTTCACCCCCTCATTTCATTTCATTCATTTATTTACTGCTTGGCCAATGGCCATTGCAAATAGAATAAAGTAAAGTAAAGTAAAATTATACATCCTTCAAAGAAACTTATACAGACTTACACTATAGACCATCAAAATTTACAAACAAGATTTACAAGTATTATAAAATGGTTGTCCGAGATCTGTTCAAAGAACCATCATGGACACAACCAACGCCCCCTGACAGGCTCCGTAATTAAAACATATTACATAAACATATATTGCATTCAAAACACTGTTATTCCTGACGGAGCTTGGTAATATAAACATACCTTAAAAATTGAACCACCTTCCCAGTCACTACAGAGGAACAGTCCCTCAAGAGCAATTTTATATAAAACGACTCCGATCTACCTGGGAAGGGGGTTATTAATGGGAGAATAATTCTTATACATGCCTCCTTAAAAAGGGGGCATTCCAAAAAAATATGTTTGAGAGAATCAATTCACCCCCTCTATTTCCTCTTTAATAAAGAGAAAACTTAGGAGTTCTGGCTCCCACCCCTTCTCCCCTCTAATCTACTTGGTCCCAACCCTGCAAAAGAGAACTTAGGACTCCTGGCTTCCAGCCTCTCCACCCCACCCTAATCCAGTAAACTGCACTCCCTTCAAGACAACTCAACACAATAGTTCTCCTTCCGAGCCTGTTCTCCTCTCCCCTGCTCTCAACCTTGTAACAGACAGTCCAGGAGTCCTGGGTCCAAGTCGCCCCTCTAACCCTGTAGCCCATATTCCCCTCACAGAGAACTTAAAAGTCCTGGGAAATACAATGTTTGTCTGTATTTGTCATATGGAACAGAAATGTGTGTGTGAAATGACAAAAAAACAAAACAAAACACAGGAGAGGAAATGGAATAACAGGAAGGGAGGCTATTGGGAGTCAAAGGATAGGAAGTCAGCTATGGTAAGTGTGTAAAATGATAGGACTGTTCCCTCTGGTATCCCATCAGTCTTCCAAATCAGTTATTTCACTCAGAATCTTATCATTGTAACTATTTCTAATTCCTCCTGTCATTCCACCCACTTACTTAATCCTGCACACTCTGTATTTTTCCCTGTCATTCCAGCCATTCCACTTAATGCATCTGGTGCCTTCCTCATCATTTCACACCCTCTTGTCTTCCCTTCCCTTCCCTTCCCTATGTAATCCTAAAGATGTAATTGTGTTGTATAATTTCACAATCACTTAATTGGATGTTGGAATGACAACAGTATTTATTTAGAAACTGGCACTGTGGTTGCCTCCATTCCTTCCAAAGGCCATTCCATTTTATTAATTTCAATGCACACCCAACTTAGTTTTAATTAAACATTTATATATGACTCTACTCAGCTTCACTGTGCTCTGGGAGGGCAGTGGAGACTAGTGGGCACGAGGGACGGTTGTGAGCCATTAGGTGTCCCATTCTCCCCAACTGAAATTAAAGGATAGAGGGAAAGGAGGGGTTGAGGGGCCAGCTCACACCTTCCTGTTCCCAGCTTCAGTGTTGCCCCCAACATGCAAAGAGGAAGATGATTGGGGCTGAAAGATAAAGGCAAAGTGTGGGTGCATGGAGCCTAAGTTGTAAGTGAGCATAATATGAGAGACTGTACAATGTCTTTACTGCTAATATGGAACGGAAGTTAAGGTGGGAGCCTTAACTTGCAATTTCCATTCTTTTTAGTGTATGATTGAATTTGCAAGAGCCTTAACTCTTCTTGTACACAGAAGGTTTTTTATTATGGAATATCCAAATCTTTTGTTAAATACAATGCAATGGAGAAAATTTGTCCTTCTGGCACAGTAGAATGCTGATTATTATTAATTATTATTTATTATTATTATTATTATTATTAGCAAGCATTTATATAGCACCAGCAATGTACCTGGCACTTTACAAAGTAATTGAATAGACATGGTCCCTGCCCTAGGGCTTACAATCTGAGACACGGGGGTGGGGGGGGAGATGAAGGAAGGGGAACGAGTGTAACATTCATGAGGATGCGAGGTCCCAGGTGCACGCGCTTGGCTTGGTTACATCAAGAATGATGGCTGGTTGGTTGGTCCATGTGGTGAGGATATGAGTACACAGACCTTAGGTAACTGATTGTACTGGATGGAGGGTATCAGCAGGAGTTAGGTGAAGGGAGCAAGAAGTTGGGGAGGGCAGAACAGAGCAGAAGAGGTAGGTCTTGAGGAGGGATTTGAAGGTACGAAGGGAGGAGGCGAGGCGGATGTGGGCAGGGAGTAGCATAGCCACTTTGGCCCTTTTCACAAAGACACTCTAACACCGATAAAATGAGTATTACATTTTATTATACATGTTGCAGGGCACCCATAGAGCACACCTACAGCCCTGAAACATGTATAATAAAATGTAACACCCATTTTATCAGTGTTAGAGTGTCTCTGTGAAAAGGGCCTATGGGAACAGGGCTTAGGGGAGGCCAAGGTGGAAGAGCTGCTCTCTTCAGTTTAGAAGTTTGTTAATTCCTTCAAAGAGCAAGCAAGGCAAAGATAAATTTTTATGGGTAGCTCCCTGCTTTACTAAGAATACAACAACGTTGGTTTGGTTTATGCATTGCAAACTTCCGAAAACTGCGGTCTATGATCTCCCTAGTGCATGACTTGTACAGAAGTCTTCCACTCTACTCCCCACTGTCAGAGCTCTTTTCCTTGTGCAACACTGGCCATTCTGCTTTCTAGGACCTCCCCCTGTACAGGATCCCTGGCTAGTTCACTCCTTGTACAGGGCTCCCTGACTCTGCTGTGCCCATGTACAGGCATCATGCTGCCCATCCTGCAGCTCTCCCCCTATACAAAGCTCCCTCACTCAGTTCTCCTCTGCCCAGGGTTCTCCCCTGGCACATTATTCTCAGCTCTCTTTCTCTAAACAACTCCCCCACTTTACTCCCCCTTGGACAGGGCTCCCTTTCTTGCACAATGCTGCCCACTCTGCAGACCCCCCCCCGTACCAGGTTCCATATTCTGTTTCCCTAATAAATTTGCTCCCTGTAAAGTGCTCCCCCTTTGCATGGCTTTCACTGTGGAATGTTGTTTTCATTATTACAATAACAATAATGAAAATTGTTGTTTTCATTATTGTTATTGCAATAACAAAAATACATATAATAATAATGAAAATAAAAATGAAAACAACATTGTATTTTTGAAATAAAGGGGAAAAACTGCAAAACATATTTCTGGCTATACCTTTTTTTTTTCTTATTAAATTCTGATGAAACTTGGTGAGATTCTACCACCAATGGAAGGCACTATATGTCCTAAATTTAGAAATGACTGGGTAAAGGGAACCAGTTTCAGAAACAATTGAATGTTGTAATTTTAAGAAAAACTCCATACACATTCATGGCAACAACTTATTTATCTTCCATTACATTTCCATGAAACCTGGGAATATTATGTTTTTCCATAATTGTAACACTCCTGCCAACCTTCAGAAAGATTGGATAAAGGGTCCTTATGGTATAAGACATTAACTTACCAATACATTTCCAGCTGTAACATTTGTATATTCCATCCTAGTTACAAGATATGTGGCAGGAATGTATCACATACCTTCCCTGTCATCTCTGCCAAACTACAGGGCAATTTGATAAAGGAACCCAATTTTATAAGCAATTGATGTTTTCCCTGTGAAGACCATTTTTCAGATAAATAGCAGCACATGCAGTGTCATTCAGAGGCAGGCACCCTACACAGCAGGGGAAGAGAGAATGAAGGAGGGAGGATGTGAAGCAACCCAAAAGACTGAAAGACACATTCACTGGCCACTTACTGCATGCTTCTAGCTTTACAGGACCATTTGGTAGTGGCATTGAGGCGGGCATAAGGGACATAACTGGGACTTTGGGGATAGCATCCCAGAAATCAAGAAACATAGTTTACACATCCAGGCTAGCCAATTATCATCACAATCACATCCTGCAGCACTGGGTGTTTTCAGATGTGACGGGGCTGATTGGCCCCGTCACAAAAACAATAAATTCATCCCCTGCCGGAATGACCCCGTCACGCCCTAACAGACGTGCCGGGGGATCCTGGTGGGGGATCGGGGAGGGGGTGGGGCTGTGCGGCGCAACGTGCAGCCGCATGGCCCCGCCCCCTCCCCGCTGCCTGCCCTCTGGGGAGACGGGTGGCCGCCGCAGCCAATGCGGCTGCAGCGCTCACCTGCTTTGGCCACGGGCTGGAATCCCTGCAGGGATTCCATGCCGTGGCCACCGTCCAGAAGTGATGGTGGGGTTCATCACTGTGGGGAATCGCCTTTGCCACGTGGCGGCCTCCAGTCCCGCCGCTTCGGCCGCTCATGTGGTGAAAGTGATTCCCTGCCGTGGTAACATCTGGGGGGAACATCCGTTCCCCCAACAGACATGCTGTGATCACAGCCACCACAGGGAATTGACTGTGGTTGACTGTGATCTTGTAACGTCTGAAAACACCCTCTGTGACAGACGACATAAGAGAATCTCTATTGGCTCTTTCCTAAACAGATGCTTCTGACTTCCCAGTAAAAAGTGGGGGAGAGATGTTGGGATGGTCACAGCACAGAATGAGGACATTTGGTTGACCTTTCTGCTGGCCAATTGGCATCACAAACCGATTTTATACCACAGTGACACGTAAGAGAATCCCTGGCATAGACTCCTTCTCTGCATATGCTGTGCAGGCATATAAAATTGGGACCCTTAATTACATCTTTCTGATATTTGGCAGAGATGATCATGAAAGTGTAATATATAGCCCTGCCAAATTTCATGTACACTGGTTGGACTACAAAGATGTTACAGTCAGACATACATTTATAAGTTAATTGCTTATACCACCAGGACCCTTTATTCACTCCTTCTGAAAGTTGGAAGAGATAGTAAATATGGGAAGGGGTCTAAGCGTGCCATGTTTCATCTACATTAAATGTGAGCCAAAGAAGTTACACCTAAGAATGTATATGAAGATTTTTGAAAAAATAAAATAATTCAACTGCTTCTAAAATTGGATTCCTTTATCCAATCCTTTTGGAATTTGGTACACATATTGAATTCCAGTTGAGGTATACTTATCTGAAGTTTCAGCCACATATAGTGAAAACTAAAATCGTTACAGCTGGAAATGTGTTTTCCATTGAAACCAATGGAAAATGAAAACGAAAGCAAAAACAAAAACAACAATTTGATATTTATGACAGATTTAAATAACAAAAACAAAAACAAAAATGACATGGGGCCCTGGTTCACACCTCTATGTGGAAGCTATTTACAGAGGCTCTGCCCCTACTCTCTCCCCTTAATGTCCCCCCCCCTTTGTGTATGCTCCCTCTCTCCCTGCTCCCCCATAGGATTTCCCTCCATAGACTGAGGTTTGCTCTTAGAGTCCTCCCAAGAGGACTGTACTTCTCACTCTGCCCCACAGGGCTGCTCTGCACAGGACTCTACCATCTCCCTGACCCCCACCTGAAGAACATCCACTGAATCAGACCAGAGCACCCCCTTTGCATGTTCTCCCCCTCATTCCTTAGTGGGGTTGGGAAAGTCAGAGGGAGAGGCATCGAAAGAGATTGATTCTATCCCATCTGTAGCCTCCTGTCCCTGTCTCTGGGATAAACCTCTGCCATCTTCCTGAACCTGGGGTCATTCCAGGCAAACTCCAGCACTCCAGCCCCAGCCATGCTCCTCCAATGGAGCGCCCCATTAGATCTACAGCCCAGAACCCCACATTTTTGGAGGGGGAAGAGCTGCCACTGAAATCCATGCACTCTGTGGTTTTGGGTGGGTTTAGGGGGCAAGATCAGCCACCCCAAACATCACCCCGGGATTAGCTAGCTCTGTTGTTTAACCATCTCGGTGTTTCTGGCCCCCAAGCCAAGGCGCCTGTTGTGCGGGATCAGATTAGAATGACCTTCAGCTCTCTCCCTACCAGATCAGTTCTAAACATGGCTGACCAGTCACTCACACTGCCCCCTGGGAGGTGCAGTTCCCTCTCTTTCCCCAGGACAGATATGCTCTAGCAAGCAGTGCCTGCTGGGAGTTGTAGTCCCCAGTATTCAAGACAGTTTGCTTTTAAACAGTCTCTGCACAGAATAGAACATAGAATGTTCGCAAGCACTCCAGATGGTCTCCATAGGCTAACGCTGAATTTTCAAGATGTCACAACTTAAAAACTATTAACCGGATTTACAAAAAGTAAAACAAAGGCACACCCCACCAGCCTCCTTGAATTTTGTAAAAGGCTTACACCTTCTCCCAACCAACACAAAATGCCTTTAACCTGCCAAGAACAATACGGGTCTAACTTCTTAAAAAACAGGTTTTCAAAGTGCAGTTTTCAAACTGTGATATCTCAGCTGTTATCCAACCGAAATTTGGACAGTGTGAACCGCTTATTCCAGTGATCCTTCATCACAAATGTCACAATCCTAACTTTAATCATGCCAATTTTATAGCAAATAGAATGTTCTGGCTTTATAATGGAGGGTGTAACACAGCACTCCTGTGCTCTAATAATGTCTGGACCCAGACAATGTGGTGATTTCCAAACATGTAGAATCTTTAAAGATCCAGATCATAAAAAGCTCCAGCAGTGCACAGTAAGGAAGGGTGGGGAACCTCAGGCCCGGGGGCCAAATGTGACTCTCAGCAAGTTTTTAAGTGGCCCTTTTCCAGTGCCTGGATCTGGTCCCTGAATCCATTCTCTACCCGCAAGGACTGAAAAACTGAGCTCATGATAGTGGAGCAGAGCGGAGAGCAATCATGCACACAAGGGTAGGAGACAGATCCACGGCACAGATCCATGATCTGGGTCCTCCATTTCTTGAATAAACCTATTAAGCACCCCCGCCCCCAACCTCTATGTGGCCCTTGGAGCTTGTCAGTGTGGCCCTCAGGACAGAATAGATTCCCCATTCCTGGACTAAAGCATGGCACTTTCAAACCTATTAACCTATTAACATGGTTAACACTTTCAAACCTATTAACATGAATTTTGCAGGCAAGTGTCCACAGTGAGATTCTGTGTGTGCTTTTTAGATGGCTATTTATGAACATTCAATAACGCCGGCTATAATAATAATAATAATAATAATAATAAATAATTTCTAATCCCAACTCTGATTTGTAATCTTTAGGTTTTAGACAGTACTTGAAGTTATCTGAAGTTTTCCATTAAATCATTTGTATTAGTACTAATTTTTAAAGGAATAAATCTGCAGGACATCATGTGTGTACACAGTACACATTTGAAAATATTGCTTTTATGACAAATGTCAACAAGTACTTCCTGTTAAATTTTTGAACTCTCTTTCTTGTGGTGTATATAGCTCTTAATTTCTAATGGAAGATAGAGATGCATCACAGCTGGTCAAAGTTTTCTTGATATTTTCAGGGGGGAAATAAATATATAACTAACTTTCATTTTGAAAGTTTCAGAATTATATTTTTTCATTTTTCATAATTTCCCATTTTTTCTAAAACTCAAATGTCCAAGTATCAAAACACTTTAATTTTTAATCTGCACATAGTGGATTAGACAAGGGCCCCTTTAAGGAACTGTGGCCTTGGCCTTGATTTACCGGGAAGACTGAGAAACCTGCATGTAAGAGTGCTTGCAAAAAAACAGGAAAGATATGGGCTCATATTTATGTTCATGAATATAAGCTTGCCTAAACTGCAGGGTTTTTTTGGGTGGGGGGGGCTGCTCTTGTGGCTACTCTCCAACAAAGCTTGACTAGTGTGCTACACTGCAGAAGACCAAATGTTATTTGTTTGTTTATTTTTCATGCATTTGGGCTGCAGGAAATCAAAAGTTTTAAATTAATGGGTGTGGAAAAACAAAGTTTTCCAATGTAATTTAATACATTTGAAAAGAAATCAGCAGGATCAATAGCTTTTCCTGAATATTTTCTGTTTATTGTGCCCTTACAGCCTAGGTTCTCAAACTAGGGAGAGCAGAAGGTGTTCTGGGGCAGCACAAGAAGGACCCCAGCTAGAAAACACCTCCACGCTCTCACCATTTCTAAAATAATGAGTTGGCAAGGGAGAGAGAGTCAAAGAACAAGGGTGTGTGAGAGAGGAAACAATAGAAGGTTGGAAGGGGAAGAGAGGTATCAAGGTGCGTGTATGTATGTGTGGTGGTGGGGAGGGGGCTCAACTATGATAGATAAGTGGAAGGGGAGGCATGGTTTAACAAAGTTTGGGAACCACTGCATTACAGTAAACTCTTTGGGCTAAAGCCATGACTGGTGCAATTTCCACTGACTTTGGTCCCATTTTATATCAGGGCTAAACTTTATCTCTAGAGCTTGCAACATGGCTATATGTTACATGCAACTTTCTCCCACACCATGCAGTCTTGATCAACCACCAGGTGCTCCATGGTGCAGGGGGAACATGTAAGCCCTGGCTGTGAATCCCTGGCCATGCCAGAGCAGAGCACCGGCTCAAACATCAGCAGCACCACCTCCTCTCCCCATGTCTCCTCCTGGCCCTAGTCCTGACGCCACTTCTCTCCTGCCCATCTCCTCTGAGGCCCTGCCTAGTGCCCCCCAGCTTCCTGGTTGGTTACTAGTCAGTATAAAGACATGCTGATACCAACAGGAAGTTGGGCAGAACAACTCTCCTCACTATTTTGGTGACTCTGGTTCCTTGTCTCTGTACTTCCAGTCTTTGTTTCTGCTCTGACCTGTCTCCTCTTGGACCCTTCCCTTGACTCCTTCTGATTCTGACCTGTCCCCCTGTGCCTAGGGTTGTTATATAGGCAAAGTTTTTCAGGACACTTATGAAAAATACATGTTGCAGGGCCTTCACTGGTGTCAATGCAGGCCTTACAAAATGTATTTTTCATAATTGTCCTGAAAAAAATTGTATATTATTATTATTATTATTATTATTATTATTAACAAACATTTATATAGCACCAGCAATGTACCTGGCACTTTACAAAATAATAAAATAGACACTGTCCCTGCCCCTAGGGCTTACAATCTGAGAGACAGGAGCTGGGGGAGAGACATAGGAAGCGGAACAGAGGGAGAGACAAGGGGTGTAACATTCATGAAGATGCGAGGTCTCAAGTGCACGTACTTGGCATATATGGCAACCCTACCTGTGACAGTTAGTTTTGTCATGCTCCAGCCAAACCCAATTGTCCAGCTGGACCCTTCTCCCATTTACTTCTCCTTTCTGTTTCTCTCTTCCCTCTTTGGGACTCAGTTTCTGGTTCCTAGTGCCACCTGTAATCTGTTTCTTTCTTGTCTTGTCCTTTCTGTACTGTTCTACCTGTTGAACAGTAACCATGTTGCCTCCCAGTGCCAACCCTGGAGGGGCCATCCTACAGGAGGAACCCAGGGTAGTAGCATGGTTAATCTAATACAGGGTGTTGGCATACTACCATAGGGACCTGGAGGTGCCTAAGCCCACCTCCCGGCAGCAGGAAATTTACCAGAAGGTGCTGATATATGAGGCCTCTAGGTGCTCACCCTGGTTCTCCAGAAGCCAGCTTTAGCTGCTGCTCTGCAGAAGCTGACCCCAGCCCTCCAGCTGCCGGTGGCAGTTCCGGCCCTCCAGAAGATGATTCCAGCTCCTGTTCCTCAGAAGCCAGCCCCGGTCCTTCCAACTCCTCATCAGTTGGCCCCAGTTCCTCAGAAACTGACCCCGGTTCTCCACGCATCCCAGTAGCCGGCTCTGGTTTCTGTTCCTCAACAGCTGGCCTTGCCACCAGCAATCCCAAATCTGGCAACTCTGGTATCTGAGCATACTTCCCAGATGCTGCCAGTAGATTCCGTGGCTCTCATGCCTGTACCCGCTTACTGGCCACCACTGGTAGATTTTATGGTTCTCTTGCCTATACATGTTACACAACTGCCACTGCCAGATCCCATGGCTACCATGCCTGTGACTCCTGTGCCTGTGTCCACTTCTTGGTGCCTGCCAACAGACCCCACGCCCTTTAGCCTCAAACCCAGCTTCCACTTCAGAGGTCTCAATTTCTGTATCCTCATCGGCAGTTCTGCCTTGTCAGTTTATCCTATCCATCTGTCTGTCTCATCTTGTCTTACCCTATGTCTTGTCCCTTTTGTGTTGCACCCCACCTTCTGCAGTCTCTGTCCTTGGTGGTCGTGTCCTACTGTGTCAAGCCCCGCCACGGAAAACAGCAGAGCGGGCTACATGGGGGTCTGGTAGGGAAGCCTGAAGCGGCCCCAGACCCGATAGCGGCAGAATCAGAGACGGCGGGCCCCCCACGTCATCTGCGTCACAGGAGAACGCACAGCCTTTCGCAGAGGACGCCGCTCTGGGGCAGTGGGGGGGCGGATCAAGCCCAGGGGGATCCCGGCAGGGCGCAGAAGGAGACCCCGCCCCTGGTGCGCCGCTCCGCACGTTTGCGGGAGCGCACAGTGGGCAGGGCCTCGGGTACAAAAGCCAGCACAGAGAAGCACTCGGCGCTGGTGATTGA
>QEPC01013929.1:1846188-1856704 GCA_003113815.1 Sphenodon punctatus | reverse complement strand
CCCTGATTAGCTTGACTAATAGCTATGGAACTATCTTCCAAGAACTTATCCAATACCTTTTTAAACTCAGTGGTGCTATTTGACCTTAACAACTTCCTCGGGCAACAAGTTCCACAAGCTAATTGTACACTGAGTATATTCATAGTTTCAGAACATAACTTAATATTAACTTGACTTGTGGTTTTTCAAGCTATTATAGTTTTTAAAAGGTTATTTTCCTAAAGATCTTTTGTATTCTCATTTATTTAATGCTCATAATAGAAAAGAGCTTTTAATTTCCAAAGTGCAGCCTACTAAAAGATATATTTTGACTCCTACTTTCACACTAAAATCTCCAATGGTAGCAAAAGTGTGAACCACAGAAACTTTGCATGCATTTAAAGGCTAAGTGTTTTAGAAGTGAAATCCCAGGAGATCACATCATTTTTGGCTTACGATTTGTAGAACCTTGCCAGTTGTCTGGTTCTACAGCAGCACTCCCCAGCCTGTCAAAGTTTTTGTACTATGCACTGCACAAGAAGGTTGTGCAGTGCGTAGGAAACAACTATACTTTTCTCAGAATTTTTTTGTTGTTGTTCTTTTTAAAGGAGGATAAATCATTTTATTAGAAATATGAGACTTAAGAAATAGCTCATCCTGTTGGGCAGCCTAGACTGTCGAATCTTCCAAAGAACATCAAAGCAAGGCCAGAGGTCATCCTTTCTTGGCTACAAATCAACTCATTTTTGCAAAATTACCTTGTTAGGCATTTAATTTTTCCTATTTATACTACACCTGCATCAGTTTTTCAGATATTAATTTCCATGTAAATGAAAAATGCTGATTTACTGCAGGACATTTCAAGGTGATAACAAATTCTGCATTTGCACTTCAAAGGCTCTGACTTCTAAAATAAAAAATTTGAAACAGAATGGCTACAAAAAAATTGAAGGTAATGTACATTTATATTGACAATAAGTCCCACTTTTGCAAGCTGTTCCATGTGACTGGACTTAATTCCCTCCACTGCAGTCAGTTGAGCTCCATTTGAATTCAGGGATCCATGTGCCTGGAATAAGGGTCCAGGCCACACGGGGTGTTTTCACATGGACGTAGGGGTGCTCCCTCATGTCTGCCCACTTGCAGCCCTGCCTGGCTCTGTTTTAAACGGACCCAGAAGCTGCCACAGCCCATAATCTGCCCATGCGGCACCCCTCCCCCCCCCCACACCATAGAGTTGTGGGTGGATTGCCCCCAACTCTATGGCATTGCTGGGGCAACCCCCAGCTGAGAGTGGAACTGCAGCGTTCATCCACTGAGCAGATGGACAGCAGCCCCAGCTCCAGCCAGTGCCCCGGGCTTGGGCTGCCTGCTCTGCTGGCAGTGCTCCTGGATGTTTGACCACTGCCAGTGGAGCTTCCCCAGAGCAGGGACAGCCTGCCCTGCCTGTGCTCCACCTGTACATCAGGTGGGCTGCCTTTAAACAGATGGCCCACTCCAGAGTGTGGTGAGGAAAGGCAGGGCAGCTATCTGTGTGAAGACAACCACTGTGTGTATTGAGCAATGAAAATACATGACTTTTGGGGAGCCCAAATTCTATAAACAAATATTTACTTTGCCTGTATTTAGTTTACGGTATGACACCACTCTTTTGTGACTACTCCAGCTCTATCTTTATAGATTTCCTTTTATGGACTTGCAACTCAGCCATTTAAAAACTTAAGGTGAAATCCAGCTTCTGTTGAAGTCAAAGGCAAAACTCCCATTGACTTTAATGGTACCAAAGTTTCAATCCTACTTTTGTGGCAAAAGCTAGTATAGTTCTAAGCCTAGACCCCATCCTTTATTTCAGTAATGGGGGATATTCCTGTAGAAGAATTAATGATGGGACTAGACCTGGAAAAGAAACCTAGGGTTTTCTTGTTTTAAAGAAAAGGTTTGAGCCCAGAAACTAATTTATATTACAGCCCCTTTAAAGATCAGTGTAAATATAATTTGTGGCTTTTTACAGTGTCAGAGCTAGAACTGAAATGAATGTTTGAGTGGAATACTGAATTTGGGCTATTTGTTTCAATCCAAAACAAAGTGGATATAAAGCACTGCTCACTTCCCACTTTCTTCACCAAAAGGAATATTCATTTCTGATACTTTGTTTCAGTTAATTTGGTTATTTTGATCACTTCGGTACTTTGTTCTGGGTATTTCAGGTTATCCGGTTTTGGTCTTTTGGTCACATCAATAGTGTTTGATAGCATTAAAGAAGTAACTAATCCAAATACCAAATACAAAAACAAAATACACTGGAACAAAGTCCCCAAGTGGATGAAATAAACCAAATAAACAAAACAAAGTATTCTAAACCAATATTCATATCACTGAGGAGTAAAACCTAGATATTCCAAGAGGTACCAGAAAATGAAAATTATAATGAATATCGAATTATCTATTTGTTTCAGTTCTAGTCAGAAGTACACAGAATCACCATAGGATAAATGCAACTTTATAAACAAGAATAAATGGGAAATATTTATTACATATCATTTCTAGCTGTGCATTCCAGTACATTCAATATATTTATTCCTGTACAAGCCAAAGGAAGTTGTCTTTGCCCTGTGGTGCTTGCAGCATCAATAAATGGACAGATTCAAACACAATGGGTGTTTTCACCTGGACATGGGGGCACTAGTGACCGGGTGGCTGCTGTGGTCCACAGTCTGCCCATGTGGTGCGCCTCCCCCCACACCATAGAGTTGTAGTTTAGCACCTGCGCAATTCGATGGCTTTGCCCGGGGCAAACCCCAGCTGAGAGCAGAGCTGCAGTGGCCGTCCGCCGAGCAGGCAGACAGCAGCCCCACCTCAGGCCGGTCCCCTCTCCACTGGCAGTGCTGCTGTAAGTTCCAGAGCACTGCTGGCAGGGCTTTCCAAGAGCAGGGACAGCCTTCCCTGCCTCTCCTCTGCCTGCATATCTGGCTGGACAGCCCGCCTGGGGGAGAGGTGGAGGAGAGGCTTGGGTGCTGTCCATCTGACGACACCAAATGTGAGGCTCAGGTAGAGGTTGAGTATTACAGGGTTCTTTTAACTTTTTTTTCTCTTCATCATAATGCATTAAGGGTTGTGGAGCCAGTTTGTGGAAGAAATAAAATTTGAAGAGAGATTAGAAAGAAGATTTAAGAGAAAATTGAAAATGTATATTTATGTTCAATTTTTATATGTTCGTATTTTAAACGAACAGAGTAGAAAAACCTATTATGTCCAGTGCAGGGGGCTGGGTTGGATAAATATTAATTCTACTTATTCCCATTGTGACCACTGGCAAATAATCTCTGTACCTCAGTTTCCCCAAATGCAATACTGGGATAAGAACTAATGAAATAAAACAAGGTTTAATTCATTAGTGTTTGTAAAAGCCCTTCAGTATTCTTGGAGTGGTGATACTATAAAATAAAATTCTTGGCCAGATCTACGGGCAGCTATCCTGATGATCCACAGATCCTGAGGCTGTTCTAGGCTGGCCTGGAGGACTCCAGCACAAGTTGAGGGCCTAAGGGATTTCTGCCGGCACAATTTGCAAAAACTACTGTGATAATTTCCAAAGGAAGTCCACACAGTTCAGGGAGGAATGATTCTATAGCCTTCTTAGCTTCCCGTCCTCCCATTTGTATGCTTCTCTGCAGAGACACCTCAGCAATCTCTGAAACTATGAATAAAAACAGATGTGACAGCAGCCTGCTGTGGCTCACTTTGGCCTCGACCCCACCTCCATGTGTGTGCAAGTGCTGCCAGATGTTGGTCCAGGATTACCCCAAGCTGTCTTGGCGGCTAGCCTGGGCTGTGACCTCAGAAAACCTCCAAGGTCACAGCCCAGGCTAAGGCCCACCCAACCGGGCTAAAGCAGGCCACAGCAGGCTGTCGCATCTGTTCCCGGGCTGCCAACCCAGTCCAGGTTGGGGCCGCCATGGCTGTCCTTCATGGTGGGGGGCAGGGTGCTGGATGCACAGGCAGGGTCAGTCACACGTTCCTGGTGCCCTGGCCGCATGCACATTTGTTCATCAGCCCGACCCGGCCCAGACCACGTCCACTGCAGTTTTCCTCCCCAGGCCATGTTGGGCTGCTGCTGTGCTACTGTTAGATGTGTTTCTACCCAATGAGAGAGTGTGGACTGGAGACAGACACTGCTCCTTTGTCAATCTACTCCATAGGAATGACTCTCTTCTACAGGTATGAGGAAAGGAGAATATGTGATATTACACATTTGCTTCTGAAGGATATCTGAGAACTTTCGTGCTGCTTGATTTCCAGACACTTGATTTTAATGTAGATCTTGAAAGGATAATGGTTTTGTGAGACTCTCACAGAAAGAGCTTCTTAGAACTGATAAACTCTATTGAGATAATATACTATCTGGGTTTTAAGAGTAACAGCCCTCAGAAATGTACAGTACCTTTTGCTCACTTTCTGAACAAATCCAGATATATTAGTCTGTCAAAACCGAAATCTTATGTGACAGTGTAAGCCAAATGCCTTTAATTTGGAGAGGAATTTAAATTTAATACTCCCTTTCTGTGATATTTTGGCCTACTTTTTATTCAGAGTTTGAAAAAATATGTATGAACCTTTCAGAAAAATTATTATCACCTCCTAATATCTCAAATCAAAAATTTCACCATAGAACATTCTGGGAATTATGCCAACCAAGAAAGCATTTGCTTAATATAGCATTTGATTGCTCTCACATTTTACTGTTCATTCTTATACTAACAAAAGTACCATTTAAAAGCCAATAGTAGCTGTAGTAAATGACTGATTATTATACATGAGTATTTCCTTCCTTATTAATTACTGTAATAATAAGGGTCTTATTCTACCTATTGAGATAAAAGTGATTGTTCTGGGCAAGTTACCTCATATTTAATTCTAATATTTGTGCATTAGCTGATTGCCTCTCCAATCTCTTGCAATAATCACTGAACATGAAAAGGCCAAAGGCTAAAGAGGATTCTCAGCCTTTTAAATTCCTGTGTGGGTACCTGAATGTGAACTGTAATATTGCTCACAGTGACTAATCTTTATTCCTATAAGAGGACTCACCCACTCATTTCATTAACCCATGAGACTATTTATGCAAAGATTATTCATGTGAGGTAAAGGTCCTTTTTACATGAGATGGTACCACTCATGTCCACGCAGCAGATCTCCATGGGCATGAGTGGTTCAGTCTTGTGTAAATCCCACGGCTGGTGACGGGGTGCATGCGCACTTCCATGAAAGACACATCCCCACTCTCTCTCACTCACACACACACACGCACACCCCATGCATGGAGCAACCAGGGGAAATGGTGGTTGGGTGTATGCCCATGTGCACCGCTGCAACGCATGCACCCACCCACTCCACAGCCACGGCCTGTGTAAAAGGGCCAAAATTTGCAGAAATGGCCTCCAATTTTATTTTTAAACAAGAACTGTAGTTGCATGAAACGAGCACACAGATTAACGAAGCTAGGTTTCCTAACGGAAGACAATGTTCAATATAAGTTAGTGGGAGTTTTCAGGTACTATATATCCCCTCCAGATGCATCTATTGGTACAAAATGTTTGTTTCCTACACACCTTTTGGGGCTTCTGACCTTTTTCCAAATTTAGCTGTAATTGGCCAGTGGAAACAAATGTTATGGAAAGAGGGGGGCATAAACATACATGCTATGCGCTTAGCATTAGTAGACCTTAGTCAGAATTGAGCAGACTTTGCAAAAAGATAAGATCACTAATCCTTCACTAATTCTGTGCCAAACAGTCTTTGCCCTTCCTTAATTTTGGCCATCTTCTCTGACAATGGAACATTAATGAAGCATCTTCTAGTTCTCCTCACTAATTTAGTATTACTACCTTAAAACCGGCATAACTTGATGATGCCAGACAGAAACAAGATTGCCTCTCTTGCTTTTCTTCCTTTTGTGAAATACAGAACATCCTGGTTGTTGAATGGGAGCTACGACTGCCTACGCATTCATGCAAACCAGACTAAAGATTATCATACTGTATGAAATTTACTAGCAATATTAAAACTTTATATATTTATTTATTTCACTATTTTTCTACCCCCCACCCTCCTGCTCACAGAGCAGCTCGGGGTGGCTTACAGAACATAACAATAATAATAAAACAAACACATAATATACAATTTTAAATTAATTAAAATGCTAAAAATATACTAAAAGGGCAGAAACACCCCCCTCCCAACCCATCCTACCTGTCTCCCTCTCCAAACACCCAGCAGAACACTGTCTTCAGAAAGAGGAGAGGTTCGGGGCCAATATATGTACTTCTCGTTCTTGTAATGCTCAACATTCAGTGAAAACAAAATGGGGGTGAGCTGGATTCCCTGGCTACCCCGGGGAGGGTTGCTGCAGCCACCACTCCTCAGGTTGACAGTGAGGGTAGTTAAAACAAGCAACCCCCACCCCCCAGGAATACAGGTGGTGGTGGGCTGCCATCACAAGTCCCTCAGTGCCATGGGTGGGCCAAGGAGCCATCCACACAGGACAGGACTGGACTCCCAGACTCCTGCTACCCAGCAGGATCGGGCCCCTGGTAGAAGCTGCTGCCAGACAGCTGATTGGGGGGCCCAGAGGAGCACCCTCACTCAGCCTGCTAAACAGCTGATGGGAGGCGGTGGAGCAGCCCACTCAAACAGCCTGATAAGCAGCTGATTGGGGCATCTGGAGGAGCATTCCAGATCTGCTATTCGGCGTGTGCATCCAGTCAGGTGTGGGCGCACCTGATCAGTTGTTTGGTATGCTGGGTGAGCTTGCTCCTCCAAACCTCCCCTCAATCAGCTGTTTGGTGGCTGGGGTCAGTGTGTTTCCCTCACCTCGTGGCCGGGCTGGACAGGGCCTAAAAAATGGAAGGGCACGCACTAACCCAGATTACCCTGGCTGGGCAAGTCTTAGCCTGCGTTGTGTCACCAGCCTTCTACGGATGATGCACTCCATAGCAACTAGCCGCCCACCCTGAAGTGGAAGTGGGTGAACATCTGGAAGCTACTGAACTGATGAGCAGGTGACTCGTACGTTACTGTGGGCTACAGTCTAGTTTGTTTTCACCCATTGTTCTAAATAGGATAAAAATAGGATTACAAAAAAAGAAATTCACAGAGGTGTAACATGTTTATTTCTTCTTACAGTATGAAAGAATTGTGTTTGTTGCTAAGCCTGTCTAGGAATGTATTACATAAGCTAAAAGATATAGTTAAATTTGTTGGATTGTTCAACAGTCACAAGTTAAAGCCCATTGCAAGCCCTGCAAGCTTAATATGGGGCTTGTCCAGTAGGGGGAGGGTCAGGGGATGAAACACTTTCCCCCCCTCCTTGTCTCCTCTCTTCTCCTCTCTCTGTCGTCCATCTTGTCCCATGCAGTCTGTACAGTATGGAAGCATGTCTTCTGAGTTCTTAGTAAGGTTCTGTTTTGAAGAAACTTTTGCTGTGTGTTATTCAACAGAAAGCTAACTCTACAATAGGTTAAGGGCCCAGGACATCTTCAAGGCAATTTTGAAGACTAGAAGCAGCCCAGAAGGAGTGCAGACTGTGAACGAAAAATCCCAGACACACAGGCATACTGACTGTGAGTAAGAAGGCCTATATCCCAGAAGGGGAACGGGTGGGAAGCAAGTATGGAAAGCAACTCAGAGCTCAGCCTTTCAGTAGGAAAGCTGAACAATGTAAACTACCAATTGTGGACATTTTAAAGTGGAAATGCTGCTGTCTAAAGATGATCTATGGGAGGTTATTACCACAAACAGACCAGCAGCAAATCATGAGGAATGGGATAAAAAGGACAGGTTAGCAAAGGCTACAGTAAGTTTATTGGTAGAAGATGACCAGCTAATCCATATAAGGAGTGAGACCACAGCAAAAAGCATGTGGATTGCATTACAAAACATGCATGAGAGAATTAGGCTGAATAGCAAACTGTTTCTACTCAGAAACTATACAAAATGAGGCTTGGCAAAGAAAGTGAAATGCAGGGGCATATAAATGCCATGTTGGAAGTAGTGGCACAGCTACGCAGCATTGGAGAAGATATAAAGGACAGCCATGTGGTAGCCCTAGTCCTCTGCAGCCTGCCTGAATCTTATAGTGCCCTCATCAATGCCCTGGAGACAAGGCCAGACGCTGAACTGAAGCTGGAATTTGTTAAAGGTAGACTTGCAGATGAAGAATTGCAGCGCAGAAAGGAGAACCTGCAGAATGATCTACAGCAGGGTAATGAAACTGCACTGAAAACCTCAGACAAAGCTGCTAAGAGAGAAACCAGAGTATGCTTCAGATGCAAAAAGGAGGGACATTTAAAGAAAGACTGCTATATATGGAAACCAGAACAGCAGAAACTGTCTCAACGAACACCTAAGCAGAGGGCTAAAGTCACAAACAGCAACATAGTCGCTCAACAATGGAGTGGGAGCAATGCAAGACAGCTCATCCCAAAATTGGTGTGTAGACTCCGGGGCAATGAGCCACATGACTAGCGATAAAGGATTCTTTACAGGGCTGGATCTGAACAGTAAAGAAAGGATCTACCTTGCAGATGGGAGAAGCATCAACGCGGAAGGAATTGGACAAGGATTCCTGTACTGCAACCAGTCACAGGGAGGCACACTGACCATACCCATGAAAGATGTGCTCTATGTGACCAACTTAGAAGGGGGACTCCTGTCTGTGAGACACCTGGCAGCGAGAGGGCTCACNCTCATGAGGGAAATTTTTACCAGGAGCAAAGCAGATTCCTGCTTATACACAAAGGGACTAAGGGGGAGGTGGATCTTTGTATTAATTTATGTCGATGACCTTATCATATGCTTTGAGCAAGAAGGGGACGAGTGCGAAACAATGAGAGCTCTAAATCAGGACTTTGAAACTAAGGACCTTGGTAACATAACGCACTACCTTGGAATACAAATTGAAAGAAAAGATGGCGGAAGCTATCTTCTAAACCAAAGACAGGTAATAGATGAGATGATAGAAAGTTTCAGCATGGGGGTTACAAAGGCACCAAATACCCCTATGGATACCAGCTACCCAAGGGAGGTCAAAGAACCGAGCTTATTGCTTCCAGACAATAAGAAATACAGTAAGGTGATAGGAAAGCTCTTGTTCATTGCGGTGGCAATGGGTATACCATGTAGACAAGTCTCCGTCCCAACCCAAAGGGATTGGAATGCAGTGAAGAGGGTCTTACGGTACCTGAAAGGGACTGTGCACCTCAAGCTACGGCTCCTAGCAATGTCTATGTCAGACCTGATAGGGTATGTGGACGTAGATTGGGCTGGAGACAATTCGGACCAAAAATCTACCAGTGGGTACCTATTTTTGCTTGGTGGAGGAACCATCCGCTGGTGAAGTAGGAAACAAGCCTCTGTGACACTTTCCTCGATGGAGGCAGAGTACGTGGCAGCAGCACACACCAGCCAAGAAGTTATTTGGTTGCGACAGCTTCTGAATTATCTGGGGCAAAGTTTGGACAGACCCACGCCAATCCTGGAAGACAACCAAGGATGTATAGCACTGGTGCAAACAGAAAGAATCAACCCCAGAGCCAAGCACGTTGATGTAAAATACCATTTACTGAAAAACTCACAGGAACAAGGACTCATAGATCTGCAATACCGTTCTACAGAGGATATGACAGCGGATGTGTTCATGAAGTCACTAGCAGGGGAATGCCATCACAAGCTAGTAAGAAGAATGAAGCTAGTGGGTTTGACTAGTGACTGTTGACAAGGGGTGTTGAAATTGTGCAACAGTCACAAGTAAAAGCCCCATTGCAAGCCCTTCAACCTCAATAGCTGCCCTCATAGCATCTGCAAAGTCGTGTCCAGCGGAGCTGTTCCGGGTGGTGCGGGAGCTGGTCAGTCCGGCCTCCCTCTGCCTGGATGGGAACTTGTCCCAGGCTCGCTGTGAGGAGTTTGCCATCTACTTTGCAGACAAGATCGCTCAGATCCAGAGTAATTTTGACACCAGGTTGGATGCAGTAGGAGAGGAGCGTGAGGTTATGGACGCACCATCTGGTCGATCTTTCAGGAAGTGACGCCGGCCCATGCGGTGGATGTCTTGGGGTCTGTTCGAGCCACAAGTTGTGAATTAGATCTGTGCCCATCCTGGTTGGTTAAAGCTTCCAGGGAGACACTGGGGTTGGTTCTGGTGAGGGTGGTGAACGTGTACCTTTGGGAGGGGAGGCTGTTGCCCAGTCTCAAGGAGGCTGTGGTGCGCCCCCTGCTGAAGAAGCCTTCACTGGATTTGGATGCACTCGACAGTTACCGACCTGTCTCTAATCTTCCCTTTTATTGAACGGGCAGTGGCTCTGAAGCTCCAGGCGCATCTGGACTGTATCGGTTTCCTTGACCCTTTTCAATCTGGGTTCCGCCCTGTCTATGGCACTGAGACAGCGATGGTGGCTTTGGTGGACGATATCCACCGGGAGATGGATGCAGGATGTTCTACATTCTTGATCCTGCTAGATCTCTCTGCCGCTTTTGATACCGT
>QEPC01013929.1:1797941-1844966 GCA_003113815.1 Sphenodon punctatus | reverse complement strand
CCTCCATCTTGTCCCATGCAGTCTGTACAGTATGGAAGCATGTCTTCTGAGTTCTTAGTAAAGTTCTGTTTTGAAGAAACTTCTGCTGTGTGTTATTCAACAGAAAGCTAACTCTATGATAAAATTGTGCTAAGAATAATAAAATATGTCAATATAAACAAGGTCTAAGGTATACCTGCATGAAAATTGCTTTGGTTCATGTAAGTTTGAAGGTAAAACAGAAACTATTCTTCAAGTAATAAAATACTTCAAATGATAAAATACTGGAATTTGGTAAATTAGATCCTAAATTGGGGGTTAAGTCATGATTTAAATTGAATAAAATCCATTAAAAAGAAGATATCGAAAGAACATAAAACAGCCTTCAAAAACTCTAAAGCACAAGCAAATTTACAAATGAGGATTTCAAACCAAAAACCTTTGCAGGAAAGGAGCTTTGTGCTTTATTACTAAAACTCTGTGACAGAACTGAAAAGAACAAAAGTAGAAACTAAAAGTGTGTGGTTTGCAAGTAACTGATCATGGACCACTAGACATCTTTAAAGGCTAAAAGGGCTTTTTTCCTCAGAGGACACCATCAAATGGACACCCGAGAGTGACAAAATCAAGGGCCCATGGGACAATTATGTGCTGATTGCCTTTGATGTTTGAGATTTGAAATTCTCTTTATCCAGTCAGCCCCAGATGTATCACTGAAGAACATACGAGAAAAGACTTACTTTCCTCATGGATGTGAAATAATATAAAAAGTGCTTGTGTGTCCACAAGTAACCAGGGCCACATGTCTCACTTATGTACCTACAAGAATTGTAACTTTAAGGCTAGGCCTGTTTGTGTATCCAGACATTTTCAGGTCAGAATTGTATTATAGCTGCATGTGTGTAGAACATAGTTTTGCTCTTGGCTCAGCAGCACTGGACTTCTTGGAAGTAGTTCCAGGGAGAAAACCTGAATAGTAACTAAGCATAAAAATGAACCATTCTCTTCTTTGAATGTTGCAACTGGAAGCTGAGAGATGGTAGCGGAGACTAGAGAAAGCGTGAGAGAGAGAATATATTTGGAATATAGACTGAACTGTCTTTATTCATAAGAAAGTGCTATCTTCTTTCTTAGTTATATAGTCTGCCTAATGGAATTTTCAGGCTTATATGTTGGGCAAAGTAAACTTGAGTGCCAGATGACAAGAGAAATACAACTTTTCTCTTGCGCATTCTTGGATCAACTTGCAAAATGCACTTGAATTCTAGCAGCTACCAAGCTAAGCACCCGGCTCTTATGATTCCACAGGTGTATGGCCATCTTAATCAGGTTCAGCAGGTGATTTCTGCATGGGAGTGAGGCAGAGGGCCCAAAGTTTCCACTCTGGTTTCTTGCTTTTTGACTCCCTGGTTCCTGACTCTGCCTGCCCTTGAGGATATGAACTCACCTTGTTGGACTAGATGTCAGCTCCTGGCTGTCTGTTTAGGCTCAAGTCTTGTCCTGACCGTCTCAGTCCACTGCCAGCTCAGAATACAAGTCAGTTAATAACATAGTACAATACATAGTTTGACATTAACAGAGCCAATAGTCTCTAAAAACGAGCAGTAAATAAGAGATGTGAAAGTATATTTTCATAAGTATCAGCTGCAATATCCAGTATGCATGGGAAGGCAAAAAAAATAACTCCAGTATTAAACAGTCCAAATAAATCTGCTTCGTAGTGTTTTGTAATAAGATTTTCTATTTAACCTGTTGTATAATAAATGTTATTTAGGGTGGGACCCTATTATTTCCTGTTACCATGCTGTTATATTGCTTTCTTGAGAACCCTAGACAAAGGGTATGTTCAGACGTGACACCCCCACCCATGTCCACGGGCGGGGGTGTCACGTCTGCTCCCACCCTGCCAGAGGTTTACCATGGGCGGGAGCAGAAGTAACCCTGGACCATGGCAGGGCTAACACGGGATGTGTGCTAGGCTCCCAGCCAGTGCACATCCTGTATTAAGCCCTGCTACAGTCTGGGGTAGGTGTCCCCGGACTATCGTAGAGCAGGCCATCACATCTGATGGCCCACTCCACCTAACCATGGCCCGTGGACGGAGCGGTTTTGGGTGGGCACAGCGGCTTCATAGGCTGCCGCACCCGCCCGTCAGGAAGGAGGTGAGACCATGCTGAGGAGTGCACGGGGCAGGGCTGTTTAGACCCATGTCCACACATCCCCCTCCCCGGCCCCCTGAACGTTTGTTCGTCGACCGGGCTCACCCTGGGGTAGGTTTAAGCATGACGACTCACTGAGCCATCATGTATAAAAATACCCAAAGTAAGCCACCTGTGCTGAACATCTTGACAACAAAGGAGTAGTTTATTATAAAAGAAAGATTTGCTAGGGGAATAGTCACTCCCTACCTATTTCTAACATTGGGCCTTTCAAAGCTCCCCTGGTCAAAATTACCATAAACTTATTAAACCCATAACCTATCAAAATGTTTATCTGCAGATAGCAACATTGACTGTTCTACATATTGACTATTAATATGGATTTTGCTGTTTTATGATTTTCTTTTAAATTGTGCATGCTCAAATGCCTGAAATTGAATTTGTTTTGTATCAACAGCTGTGGACACTTTACAACACAGCAGCTATGGGTATTTTATGGGTATCAAATTATCCTCTTATTTGCCTTTAATTATGTTCCTTGGTAGGTTAACATCCAGGAATAGATTAAACTCTGTCTTTTAAGGTGCTTCAGTTAAGTTCTATGGTTTGTGTGTGCACAGACCAAATCTGCAATTGTGGAGGGCTGAGGAAAGTCCTCCACCTCCCAACTCTGCTGCCACCGGGAAAGAAAGAGGGATGAAGTGGCTGCCGTGATGGTGGGAATGTTCCCTTTACAAATTTACAAGCTCATAAGTTGAGCTGCCTTTACAAGCTTGTAAGTCAATTCAAGATTTGCAGCTTGAAGCACTAAACTCCCATTAAAACTAAATGTAATTTCGATGCTTTACTGTCTTTTGGAAATCAATTAAGATGAAATTCTAAAGCCACTTATTGTATAGTCAAGTAAGTGGTTTTGGGTTGCATTGCTTTCTCAATATAAATTTGGGTAATAATTGTTTAGTAAATTTTAATAGTATTTTTTCTTTCTCTGCAATCAAAGCACGGTATTAATTGTGTCTTTAATAAGTAGGCATTCTTCATTATCAAAAAATATTTCCACCAACATAATATATTTCATACTGTCAGTGTGAATCTGAGGGAGAGAAACTTCATAAGCACTCGGCGTTCCTCACATTTGTGTCTGGAAATTGTGGACTAAAAAAAGAGAATCTTTTTTATTCTTAAGAAAAGGAGGAGAGAAACAACACTTTCATGACATACTTTAGTAGCTCTTTAATAGGCTTACAACTTCCTGCAGAAGGTTATTTATAATTGATTGAGTTCCTGAAACTAAACAGTTAGATGCAATAACATTTGTTCAAAGCTGAGAAAGAAATGGCAAATGGCCACATTCTTAAGATCATGTAATTGAGTGAAATCTGGAATTTAATACCTCAGCAGATGACAAGTTCAAGGATGACCCTACTTTACAAAAGCCCTGTTGGAACGCATAAAGCCATCTGATTTTGAGTGTTCATGTGAAACGTTTTAGAGCAGCAGGATTAATGAATGTATGAGAATGTGTCCTTGGATTAGAATGCATTCCTGCAGAATGAGAGTAAGAAATATGAGAAATATTAAAAAGAAAACAAATGTAGCATTGTTAATTTCTTGCTATGTTACTGAAACAGTTGTAACTGAGTGTCCATAATATGACTTCAGTAATGGTTCATTTTCTCACAATGCACCTGCATGGAATGGAAACAGTTGTAAACAGTGCATGATTCTGCTAAGAGACAGAAAAGTACCATTAAATTCTGTTTAGTCCTCTATAAATGCTGGCAGATTCCTCTTCTGGAACTAACAAGATAATATAATAAACTTAAGTCTGCTCACATTTCCAGTTTAGACAGTAGAGTAGTCTATCTAAGAACAGATCTTTGTAAGAATATGTAAGTAAAGATATGATTTAAAGACATATGGGATATTTATGAAGAATCATTTTGTTAGACCAAATAATCCACCACTATGTAATTTAAAACAAAGGTTAGTGTCACAGCTGGTACAAAGACCCTTATCTTCATCTTATGTGACTTATTTGATCAGCTATAAGAATAGTTGATAAGCATGGTGATTGGGTGGGGGGTGGGGAGTAATTTACACCTTTACTCTGTTTATAAAAAAAGAAAAGCCAAAGTTGTCTGAATTGTGAACTTCAGCTTGGTTCACTGTTACATTTGACAAGCTTACCAGCTGTTCTGTTAGATAATTCCTTGGCTAAAGATCACTCTTGTGATATGAATGAAAATGTTCACACTCTGTAATGACAAAGCATAACTACTGAAAAAGAGAATTATTGCAAATATTCAAGATATCCATGAAGCAATTTTTTTCCCATTACTATATCTGCGTTCCATGCCAGGAAATCAAGCATTAATGCTCTGTGGACTTTCTATTCTAGCTTGCAGTACATTTATGTGAAAGAAGAGGGATAACTGAAGTATCAGGAATAAACTTTTAAAGATAAGTGAGAACACAAAGTCATTTATTCTGTCAGTAAAAGATAATTACATGCAAAAAGTCTGACTAACTTGGGGAACTAGGTGTTATTCTATATAGCTCAGTCCTGGTTAGGAATAAATAATATCTCTCTTACTCTCTTCATGGGATTGAGTGAAAGCTACTGCAGTAGTTTCACTGGATCAAACCCTGTGTTAGTAAACTAGAGTAGTAGGATGGAAATGTCTTTATTCCCTAGTTTGTTAAGTCTAGTTATTTAAACAAGAACTAGCAAAAAGAAAAATGCCTCCAGACTGGTAATAAGAGGGACAGGAGGACATACACATTGGCAGTCCATAGCAAAACACAGGTGGGTGTGTGGATAAATTCATTCAGCCTGCAGCTGCTGTGGGTGGTGATGGGAAAAATACTGTTCTAGGGATTAGGAATATATTGTGTTGGTGCCAGCGAAAACATGCATGAGTGTTTTAAAAAAGAAGAGAGTTTTTAGAAGAAAGGAGAGCAATGATATTAATGATGGCTTTAATGTGGCAGGTTTTTAATGCCATTAAAAATTCTCCTTTACAAAAAAAAAGTGTTCAGTGTGTGCTTAACTTTAATCATGTGAGTAATCCAGCCAAAGTCATTGGGGCATTCATGGTGTCAGGCATGTGCTTCTCTAGATAGAGAAGAAGACTCTGTACCTTGCATGATATAGCCAATGGCAGTAATCCTGTTGATTGTAATGAGACTCTTCCTGGAAGTATGGTGCTGATCAGCATACCAAAGAAGATCAGGATGCAGCCCACAGCACTGAAAAATAAAAAAAGGTTCAAACTTTTTGCTGCTGCTGACATTTCATACCACAATATGATATGCATGGCTGACATAAGGTAATACTATATCAACATTTTTCAAGCAGAAAGCAGTTCTTTTCCAAGGCAGATGTTTCCCAGATATGCGATTGTCACTCATTAAGATAGTAAGTAAGACTTGTGTGAGTTATGATACGGTAAATATTATAGATTCCAGCTCATCCATAAAATACTGTGGATTTCTCAGATAATTCTCTCTCTTGCTTGCTTTAATCATTTCAATATGCCTGTTTTCCTTGTGAGGTTATGAGTGCTTTTACATGTGCCAGTAGCAAAATGAACAATAAAGAAGATATAAGCAGGTGGGGTTTTTTTTTTAATTTCCTGCATTAATTTCTTCCATTAAAATAAATGCAAGGAAATAAATCATTCAAGATTTCCCCACCTCCACTTGTAACTAAGCACACACGTCTGCAACTTCTAAACTTCTTGGATGTATCTCTGTCTTTCCCTATGTTTTCATCCCCCTTGTCTTTCCTCTCTTGTTCATGCTAGATTGTAAGCCCCTCAGGGCAGGGATCTTCCTCTAACCATGACTGTTGAATGCCAAGCACTTTGCTGGTAAGTAAATAATAGCAATAATTAATATCTCATGTGCTATATACTATACATATTGGCAGAGTTGGCCCAAAAACTGGTCAAGGTGGACACATTTTCCGGGACAGTGGCCTTCTGCAGATGGCACCAAGGGGTCCATGTGACTTAGAGCTTTTTAGGGCTCAATGTCCTAAGAATATCTTAGAGTTTTGTAGACCCCTCAATGTTACCCCCTCCCCACAACAAAGGCTGGGCTAGGAACCATCCCTGGGATGGCATCTCAGGAACTCCAAGAGCTTAGAACTTCTCAGCAGCCCAAGGATCATTCATGTAGTGGGGCCACCTTGTCTGTAGCACAAGCCCTGACCTGAGTCTTGCACTGTGGGTGCTGGGGTGATCCTACTTCCCATTAATCAACTTTTTTGAATACTAATGTAAATCCCAGCCTCTGGCTTATGCTATAATGATAACGCATGGAAGTTACGGCCGCGTGCGGTGGCCCAACTCGGGCTTGGTTAGGAAGTCACGGTGGACATGGTCCAGACCAGGTTGGGCCGCACAACAAACGTGCCCATGAATAGGCCACCAGGGAGGGTGGGAAGATGCACAAATGTGCGGCCGGTCAGCCCTGCCCTCGCACTACTCCCAGTACATATTCCTCCCCTCTTTTTGAAAATGCTGATATATCGATACAGCTTTATAACATACACACATTATTACTGCTTTCTTTCCTGTGTTTCAAAAGACCTTTAGAACCAAATCTTTCAGATTAAGGAATGATGGGTGATGCCAGCCTGTCCCCTTCTGAAACAGTGAGTCCTGCCTTCTTCTGGATTCTTTATGGAATCAGTTTCATGAAATACATCAGCCAGGAGGAGGCAGTAGAGAGTCACTTCAGTCACTACTTCCTTGCGAAGGGAAAGAGGAAGCAAGGAAAGAAAACAGTGCACTGATCTCTGAGATCTGGTAGTTTTAAGAAATGAGCCCCTTCTCACATGGGAAGTAATTACACATGGGAGTAATTATGGGGGGCAGGGGGTATGCATCCCCTTCTGTTTTAGAGATGGGCGGCAGAGCTTATGTGGGTCAGTTCCCTGCCAAAAAATAGTTTTAGCCCAAAGTTATTCCCATCTCCCAGCTTTGGCCACCAACCCTAGGAGCTCCGGTCCAGCAGTGCAGCTTGGCGCATTTCTTTGAAGGGTGATGATAGTCTGCTTCTTCCTTTCTTCTATAGAACAGCTGGTTGTTCAAGACACTCCACTCCCTGGTTACCCACTGCTCATATTCAGAAAAGCAGCAAGAAGCTCCCTAAGCCACTAGTTATTTTACTGCAAGGAAAACACCTCACCCCTCATGATCTATCACATCCCTCTTCAGACACTCAGTTATACTTTCTTACCTCACTATTAATTTCTTTCCTACCTTACAAACCCTCTCGGCCACCAGAGCTGACTAATAATCTTCCCAAGCTTCTCACTCAGGACAACCATCCCCAGCCTACTGTTCCAAGACACCAACTATTCACCAATTTCCTCTGCTTTTCTGCTACCTTAACTATTGCTGACCATTCCCAAAGCCCTAATATCTTCATAGAATTATCCAAGGACATATTTTTGAAATGTTGGCAACTGTGGCAAAGCCCTTTGTTTCTTCAGACCTCCCTCCAAAAGATACACAAAGAATATATCTTGTACTCTGAAAGCACTCCAAAATCAGAGTTGGTTCAAGCATAAACTCTAACCAATAGGCTAACAATTATTTGCTTGAATTCCAGCAAGCTCTCTGTAAAAACATTTTACACTTTTTGAAAGAAGGGTCAAGACTAGAACCTTTTATCCTAATATTACTTTCATGTACAATATGAAATCCAGAACTGAACCATCCCTTTGTTTATTTTTTACTGAACCAACCATCAAGAAATGAGATTTTGCAAAATCTCAACACAGCCTTCACTCTACTTTTGCTTCCATCTGTGGATTTTCTATTGAATTTAACATACTGCTATTGAGTTGAACCCTGGTTTTCTGGAGTATGTTATTTCTCTGGTACCTTGATTGGCTATGCCTTTCAAGCCAGAGGTTTGCTGGGGTATGATATTTCTCTGGTATCCTTGATTGGCTATGCCTTTCAAGCTTGGTAGTCAGAGATGTCACTCAGCTGACATTTTACATTAGTTTAAAAATGTCAGGAAAAATCTTCTATTGCCACTGACAGGAAGTGACCTACTGAATTTTATTACTTTTTATATTTTCCCTCCTATTGAAAACTATCTTGCTATTATATTCAGTTTTGGCTTATGTAGTTATAATTCATCTTTGGAAGGGAACATTTGTTGCTCTGAGATAAAAAATTCAGTTATTCCACCAGAATGGACAAGGGTTGCCAAACAAGCAGCATTTTTGTTGGTCTAGCTGGTATTGTGATTTGTGACTGTTATGACTGTGGCAGATGTGGGGGCCAGTCCCCCCAGATCCCAGAAGACATCAGGGAGCACAGAGACCTGGGGGCGACACCACCAGCCATGGTGCTAGCACAGACCCCTGGGGGCGGGGCTACACAGGGGGCGAATGCGCTGGCATTATCAGGCCATGACGCGCTCGGCGATGAGCGGGCATGCTGAGGGCGGGGCTGGAAGCTGAGGCCTGAAGAACTGGTAAGCGGGCTAATACTCCTGGAAACTCCTGCATGTAGAGGTGTTCTCAGGGAGGTCCTGTGCAAAGAACCCAGTAAGGCCCTTGTATAGAGGTTCTCACTGCAAGTGTGTGTACTCAGAGATATTTGCAGTGCAGGGCTTATTTAGTTATTTAAATTTACTAACCTGACTTTTCCCATTAGCTCAGGGCAAGTTACAATATATATAAAAATATAAATACACATTAATAAAACCAATTATAATCCCTTATGTCAGGGGCTGCTGGAAAGCAGGCCCAGAAAGTATTGCAGGACTAGGTTCAGGGGCAGTATGCAGGGCCAGCTCCAGGTTTTTGTTGGACCTTGGGTGACAGAGTATCAGTGGGGCCCCCTTTTACCCTGCTCTCTTGGACCTGACCAGTTCTCCTCTAGTCACGCTTCTACTCCTGCTTGGGCCTGGAGGGGGGCTACCTGCTACCCAGGCATACTGTGCCATGCTAGTGCCACTGCCTGCTGTGCTGGAAGAGAGGAGACTGACCCCGCCTGCTTCTTGGTGGTTACCAACTGATGTCGTCACCGTCAGCTGCTTTCTCCATGTGCTGCCTGCCTGTTGAGTGTTGCCACAGTGTGCCAGTGCATGACTCCTCCTGTGCCACAGCGTAGGGCTGGCTGGGCGCCTGTGGCTGCATGGGAAGTGCTTCTGCGCATGTGTCACCAGTTCTTATGGCCCCAGGCAGACAGCTGAAATACATGCTGGCTGCCTGGGGGACAGGAAAAAGCAGAGCCAGGAGGAGTGGGCTGAGTCAGGAGATGGCAGCAGCGCAGCAGAAGCTGCCCAGGTTTGGGTGTGTGTGTGTGAAGCCTGTGGGACCCCAGAAGACCGTGGGCAAATGCCCAACTTTGCTGATCTCTGGTGCCAGCTCTTAGATCAGGAGTTCAGGGACAGGCTGGGGACTAGCACACAGACCAAGGAGACATGGGATAGGTGGACACCAGACGAGGCAGAACATGAGTAGGTTGGCCAGCTCAGAGCAAGTCCAAAGAACTAGAAAGGAAGTGGACAGATGACCTTCCCAGCTTCATGTATTTGACGTTCTGGCTGGATGTAAATGCAGGCCAGCAGCCATTGCCAACCAGGAAACTGGGTGTGTGAAACCAGGCAGCATTACAGGAGCTTATCAGGAGACTAGCAGGTATGGCCAAGTCAGCACAGAGAAGGCCAGGATAACACACCAAAGACTCAAGTCAAGGAATAGCAGGGGCATTTGGGAACTGTCTAGTTGCTGGTTCAAGGTCACATTCCGTACACCTTATCCCATAACTAACCAAATAAAGAAAGTCTTACATATTACCTCTGGAAGATGATCAGGTTTGGGTTTAGGCAGAGCTCCAGGAGGAAGAGAATTCCATAATTGTGGAGCAGCTACCAAGAATGCTTCTCTATGCACCCTTAATGTACAAACTTGGCAGGCAGATGATACATGCAAGAAGGTGTTCTGGTTGACCTTAAAGGCTGTGATGGGACATAGGGAAAGAGGCAATCCTTCAGGTAAATAGGCCATTTTTAGACGAGCACCACAAGCCATGCCTAAAAGTCACACGCCTGTGAAAAAGAGTACGGGCAAGGTTTAGACATGCGAGGATGCACCTTATAGCACTTGCACATTTTAAAAAGGTGCCGCAATGATCGGGGTCTTTAATTTGTGCTTTTAAAAAAATGTGCACGCACTATAAGGCGCATCCCCGCATGTTTAAACCCCACCCACATTCTTTTGTAAACACAGAATAGCAGAAATATATGCTCAAGCAGGTACAGCACAGGGGAAAGTATAATCAAAACGTTCTCTACAGCACTGTAACACTAGGTATCGTACAAGTATGAGGTTTTGGGCCACACTTGCTAAGGATCCTAAATAAAACAGACAAATGCCTGGACTGTGACAGAATGGGTACTTTAACTGTTAAATGGACTGCAGCCCTGGTTCTCCCAGAGCCAGCATGCTTCTCCCCCAGGCTGGCCGGTCCATTTAAAAGTGCCCCATCGGTGGCACTCCGGAATATCCCAGGGCAGCAGCTGAAGTGGTGCTGTTGTCTGTCTGCTGGACAGACCCACGCTTCAGCTCCATGCCTGGCTGGCTGTTGCCCCTGACAGCACCACAGAGTTGTGGGTACCAGCCTAGAACTTCAGGTGACCACCCGCAACTCTACGGTGTGGAGTGGGGGCGCCGCATGGGCAGACTGTGGGCCAGGGAAACTGCAGGTCCATCTAAAGCGGACCCAGGTGGGGCTGCAAGCGGGAGGATGTGGGGGTGCACTGCAGCCTAGGGATGGGCAAACAGATTGCGGTTCGGGTTTGTCCATTCGGTTCGTTTGCCGGGTTCGGGTTCAGTCATTCGGGAAATGTTTTTATATGGTTGGGGGGTGAGGTATATGTTTTATTTGGGTTTTTTGTTTTATATGGGTTTTTTTAATTTACATTTTTTATCTAATATTATATATATATATATATACACACACACACACACACACACTAAATCTAACTGCTATTAACTATTCTAAATGCTATGAACTAAATGGATTATCTAATAAGTACACAGGGCTACTCCTACAAACACTAAAACTAAATCACTAACGCTATCTCTATCACTAAGCTAACTCCTACAACTGTCTACTATCTCTAATCTATCTATCTATCTATCTATCTATCTATCTATCTATCTATCTATCGGATGAGGGGAATCACAAACAACACAAGGAGGGGTACAAAACTGAAATGAAACCTAAATCAATCTAATAATCCTACTCTAAATGAAAAAACAGGGAAGGGAAGGGAATCTGGGATGGAATATATGGGAGAGGGAAAGGATTCAATGGAGGGGGGGAGGGAGGAAGGAATATTGAACACAGGGAACACAGGGAGGGGTAAAAACAACAAATAACCACTAAATCTATCTAAGCTAAGCTAAATAAATGAATGACAATATGGCGGTAGATGGGTTGGATGGGTGAAATGGGAGGAGGATGACAATGGATTGGGGAGCTGGGAAATGCTGGGAGAGGGAGCCTTCTGAAATGCCTGCTGTTCAGAAACAGTGACTAGATCAGAAGGTGTTGGGAAGGGGGGAGGCAGACAGTTTTGTTTTTTGCTGCACCTGCCTCACCGCAAGCCCCATTGGCTCCATGCAGCCTAGCCCGTGGCCAATCGCAGACTGCGAAGCCAGTGGTCTGAGGCGAAAAGGGATGGTGATTGGGCAGGCTGGCTGCTACTCCAAGCCTCTCCACCCCTGGTTCCTGGAAGTCTGCTCCGCAGCTGACACCGTCTCCCTGTCACGTTTGACCTTCCAGTGACACTTTTTTTGCCACCCAAACTCATCTGAACGCGATCCGAACTGACTGAACTGTTTGGTCAGTTTGACATTCGGAACTGAGTTCGGTTCAGTCAGTTCATATTTGGATTCGGGTTCGGTCATCCGAACAGGCCGAGTTCGGGCCAAACTCTGAACTTCCAAACTGCATTCGCCCATCCCTACTGCAGCCTCTGCGTCTGTCTGTTTACACCCAATGTCTCACACATTCACTTTTGTTAGTGAAAGAGAAATACAGAGATCTAGGTTGGGGATCTCTGATTTACAAATAATGAAATCATCTCATCCACTGTAATCCAAATGCCCAACTTTGAGTAGATAAACATTTAAAGTTGAAATTTCAGATCTGGGTGGATTTTTGCATCTGCGTAGTTGCCCAGAGACATCTGGCAAGCAGGTGTATGGTCTCAATGTCTGAGTTTCCCACTGTGTCTCAAATCAATCTTTCAATATATTTAATCCCTGTCACCATCGTCCATCTCCCTAACATCCTCAAAGCAAATTGTTTAGGGGATTACCTCATATTTATTTTTTCAAATCAGCACTTGTGATATTTGCAGATTTAGCGTCCCAGCTCTCCTACAGCATCATCTAGCACATCCTCAGAGTAAACACTAGATGATGTGGGCAAGTCAAATACAGAATAAGGAGTACAGATGTCAAGCTCTTTAACATCCCCTTTCTCAGTTAATTACACAGTATTTATTTGCTCGCACACCAGGACCCACCATGGTCACAATACACTTTAGCTAGCAACAGGGCATGTAAATCTCAGTTACTTTGACATTTTTATCAGAGTTGGGAAACAACCACTAGCTTTCAGAGGCTGGGAGTGTTAAAAGTGGATGCAGGACAACCACAGTGCTGGCAAGGTAAGAGTGTATCTATGAAACATGCTGTTTAGATGGACACAGTTACATAGAAACAAGTAATAATACAAAAATATGAGATATTCGTGCACAATAAGCAGTCATTTACAGTACAATAAACAGTGCAAATGGTGTCCAAATGCTACAGTGATGATGTCTGTGTTGGTACTCAGATTGAAAATAAATCAGGAATTATCCTATGTTTTGTGAAAAAGTATTTCATTTCATTTGCTATAAACTTACTGCCTTGAGTGTGCCCTCTTGCATAATACTGCAACTGGGGCATACCCAATAAAATTAAGGGGAGACTACCACACCTTAGGTACCCTTAACCTCCCTGGGCAGCCGCACCATGTGAAACAAGTACGATTCAGGATCTGGACTGTGAAGAATTGCAGGAGGATCTTGTGAGACTCAGTGACTGGGTATCTAAATGGCAGATGAAATTTAATGTGGACAAGTCATGCACACAGGGAAAAATAACCCAAAGTGTATGTATACAATACTGGGTTCTAAATTAGGAGTTACTCAGGAAAAGGATCTTGAAGTCATTGTGGACAATACATTCAAATCCTCAGCTCAGTGTGCGGCAGTGGTCAAAAAGCAAACAGAATGTTAGGAATCATTCGGAAAGGGATAGAGAATAAAACTGAAAACATCGTAATGCCTCTATATAAATCAATGGTTTGGCCGCACCTGGAATATTATGTGCAGTTCTGGTTGCCCCATCTCAAAAAAAGACCTAGTAGAACTAGAAAAGATACAGAAAAGGACAACAACAAAAATGATAAAGGGTATGGAACAACTCCCGTATGAAGAAAGGCTTCATTGGTTGGGGCTCTTCAGCTTGGAAAAGAGACGACTCAGAGGTGAAATGATAGATGTTTATAAAATCATGAGTGGTGTGGAACACATAAAAATGGAGCAGCTATTTACCTTCTCTAACAGTACTTGAACAAGAGGACACTCTATGAAATTGGCTGGCAGCAGATTTGAAACAAATAAGAGAAAGTATTTTTTTCACTCAGCACACAATTAACTTGTGGAATTTACTGTCAGAGGAAATGGCCATGGCCAGTAGCATAGCTAGTTTTAAAAAAGGACTGGATAAGTTATTGGAGGGTAGGTCCATTAATGGCTATTAGCCAAGTAGGTCTTGGGGACGTAAGCTCTTAATGTTGGGGGTTGGATCAACAGGGAATGGATTTCCCATTTTGACTGTTGGGTACTTCTCCCAAGAGACAGAACTTGGCCACTGTCAGAGACAGGATGCTGGGCTTGATGGACTGTTGTTCTGATCCACTGTGGCATTATTTATGTTCTTTTGTTTTTATCCAAATAATCTCACTTTATTTGTTTTGTACATTTACATAAAGTACACTTCTTTAATGGTCTGAATGCTACTTACTCTCTTATACTGTTCCGTTTACAAAAGGCAGTCTCTCTGACTGTTAACATACAGACCTGTGTGCATATTTTGTATACTATCATGTATGTGCACAGAGCTTCTGCCTAAAGAGTCAATCACCTGGACATGACGATGTTCGTTTGTTGGGTGCGAATGCCCCCTGCACAGCTTTGCCAGTCATCACCCGGAAGATTGCAGAGTATGGGAAATCTGCTCTGCAATCTTCTACATGATTGCTGGCAAAGCCACGCGGGGGATGGAGGGAGTGTTTGTACCCGATGAATCCCACACGTTTTGGCTTTCGGATTCTTTCCTGGAATCAAAACATGTGTGGACCGGAAGGTGTGAATGTGGTATTAGACTTACTTTCTGTTTTGCATGTTGCTTATTAAACAGTTGCAAGGCAGCTTGCAGTACCCTATACAATCTGTAATTCAAGGCTTTGGGTGTTTTTAGATGAGATGTTACCACACATGGCCACCCATTAACCATTCATCCAACTGCTCGTTTGAAGGTGGTGCATGGGGATGCATACTCTCGTGAGCCATGTAGCACCCACTCATAGCCATCCATGGGACACTGCTAAAAAATCAGGTGTGCCCCATATGGGGCAAGCCAAAAAAGTGCATGGGGACAGGTGTCCATGCATTCCCACCTGTTTGAACTGGGGCACCCACCCATGTCAGCAGACAGGTCCACACACCTATTTAAAAAGTAGGATTGGCACATTGATAAAGATTAGAGGTGTGCACTAGAGACCCATGTTGTTGTTTGTTTTTCATTTTCGTTATTTAAATCTTTCATTTTTGTAAATATCAAAATTTTGTTTTCTTTTTTGCCCTTTTTTAATTTCCATTGGTTTCAATAGACAACACATTTTCAGCTGTAACCTTTTGATTTTTCATTATATTTGGATGAAACATGTATGTATTGTACCTCCAATGAAAGGCATTAAGTGTACAAAATTTCAGAAAGACTGGATAAAGGAATCCGATGTTATAAGCAGTTGAATTATGTTATTTTGCAAACATATGCATATACATTCCTGGATGTAATGTCTTTGTCTCCTATCTAATGTTGATGAAACTTGGTAAGTTTATACCCCTCCCCAAGTTTACTATTTATGCCAACTTTCAGAAAGATTGGATAAAGAGTGTTGGTGGTATAAGCAACTGACTTATAAATGTATGTCTGACTGTAACAACTTTGTAGTCCAATCAGTGTACATGAAATTTGCCAGGACTGTATCTCATACCTTCAGGATTATCTCTGCCAAATATCAGAAAGATGTGGTAAAGGCTCACAATTTTATAAGCCTGTACAGCATAAGCAGAGAAGGAGCCTATGCCAGGGATTTTCTTACGTGTCACTATGGTATAAGATCTATTTGCAATGCCAATTAGGCAGCAGAAATGTCAACCAAATATCCTTATTCTGTGCTGTGACCATCCCAACTTCTCTCCCACACTTATTACTGGGAAGTTGGGAGCATCTGTTTAGGAAAGAGCCAATAGAGAATTTCTTATGTTCTCTGTCTCAGTGCTGCAGGATGTGATTGTGATGATAATTGGCCAGCCTGGTTATGTAAACCATGACTCCTGATTGCTGGGATGCTATCCCGAATGTCTATGCCTGCCTCAGGGTCACCCCCTATGGCCACCTTAAAGCCACCGCCAATTGGTCCTGTAAAGCTGAAAGCATGCAGTAATTGGCCAGTGAATGTGTCTGGCAGTCTGTTGGGTTGCTCCCCATCCTCCCTCCTACAGCTTCCCTCCCCCTGCCATGCCAGTTGCCTGCCTCTGACTGGCACTGCATGTGCTGCTATTTACCTGAATAATGGTCATCAAGGGGACAACTTCAATTGCTTATAAAACTGGATCCCTTAATCAAATTGTCCTGTAGTTTGGCAGAGATGACAGAAAAAGTGTCATTTCTGCCAAATGTATTGTAAACAGGATGGAATATAAAAATATTATAGCCAGAAATGTATTTTCAAGTTAATGGCTTATAACATCAGGACCCTTTATCCAATCTTTCTGACATTTGGCAGGATTGATAATCTTGGGGAGGGAGATAATCTTCCCAGGTATCATGCAAATGGGATGGAAGATAAAGAAGTTGTAGGCAGGAATGTGTATGCAGCTTTTCTTAAAATTACAACATTCAATTGCTTATGAAGTCGGTTCCCTTTATTCAACCTTTCCGAAATTTGGTACACATGGTGCCCTTCATTGAGGGTAAAGTATCTCCAAGATTCATCAGAATTTAATAAGAAACAAAAACGGTATAGGCAGAAATACATTTTTCAGTGTTATTCCATTATTTTGAAAACAAAAATTCATTTTTATTTTTGTTTTTATTATTATTTTTTCATTTTCATTGTTGCAATAATTAAAATGAATATTTTTGTTTTCATTATCATAATAGTGAAAACAAATTGCACACCTCCATTAAAGATGAGAGTCCTTGCTGAATGCTTAGAGCTAATTTACTAATTGTTTTTTTCAGGTAGATGGAGATTGTGATGGATGAAAAGCAGGTATATGTATTCTTATCCAACATTCACCAAAGTCAATGGAAAGAATCCCTCTGATTTCAGTGGGTCTTAAACTGAACCCATAATACCCATGTGCCATCAGTCCTTATGCACTCAGGCAGGAAAGCATGCTTTAGAAAGATGAGCCATGCACTTCTGACACACACACAGAACTGTCAACAGGTAGTAGCAGAGACAGGAAGTTGTGGTGGTACCCTGGTTAGGATTTCATCCACAGTCGCTACTGTTCCTTGAGACTGACACTTATAGAAAAATCTCATCAAAATGAGATGGGTTTTATAGAAATTTAGGACACAGTCCTCCACCATTGAAGTCAATGGGAACTGAGCTACTAAATTTCAATGGATGGGTAATTGTACCCTTAATAAGATTCCATAGAAGTTACCCACAGAATATTTTTATTGCAGGTAATGCGAACAGCAAGTAGCATTTTTAATAAGTGATAGCCCACATAAAGATACATTCTGCTAATGCAGCTTATGCAGGATAGTTCTTCCATTCAGGGAAAAATTTAACTGTGGTATTACCCTCTGACTTTTTTTTTCAATAGGCTGCTTATCACAGAATGCAGTAAAGAAACTATTCTGTATGATTCAAAGCTCAGCCATTCTCATGACCAGACTTTAAAAATCTGTACAGGACCCAGAGACCTGGAACTATGGCAAAGATCAAATGACTGCTAAAAGTTTTACAGAATGTTGGTCTCGGTTTGCTTTTGTGATGCTTTTGTAAAGCTTTAATACAAACCAACAATTGCAACATTATAAACCTTTAAAAATGGTTTGAAAGCAATATTTTATTCTTGCCGTTTTTAAGAATACTCTGCAATTTTTCCTCAAGTTGTCATAGAGAGAACAATGCTAGGGAGGACAAGAGAACAGGTACAAGAATAAAATGAAGGGCAGGCCAAGGCTAAAGGAACAGGAGCACAAGTCAGGAGTAGAGTACAAAAACAAAATCCAGGAGCAAGACAGGATCAGGATTGTTGTTGAGCCCAGCATCCTGCTGCTACTGCCCAGATTTATATGCTGTCTGTCTGGCAGCCAGCCAGCCAACCACCCAAGGAGCTGGGAGACATGGCAACAAGGGCTAGAGGTCTGTCCAGATACAATAGGGTGTGGCTTCAAGCAGCCAACAAGGACCTCAAGGGGGAATAGAAACAGCCAAAGCCCAGGGACCCCAAAATGGCTAGTCTGACACCCGGTACCTGAAATTCCTCTCGTACTCCAGATTCACTCTGATGTAACTTCATTGGCTTCAGTGGAGTTGCACCATATTACTCTGGTTCAGTTCTGTGTGGCCTAAGGGTTCTGCCTGCATGGCTTGTGTGGAAGAAGTTGCAAGGTCAGAGCTTAAGAAATCTGGTGGCTAAACAGGCCTGCATTCGGGAAATGTCTATAAATCACAAACAGAAAAAAATAATTTCTATTGCTGTACTAATTGTCACCAGGACGGTCCTCACATGGTAAAAATTCAATACAAGATTCTGTCCTTACATTCAATTCATACCTAAGACTGTTGGCTCATGTTTGTTCATGATGCATTTGGTACCTGTATAACTCCAACTGTTATGGTGGAGTTCTCAAACTTTTGGTGGATGTCCTGAATTTTCTGAACCTAGTGCAGTGGCCCTCAAACATCTTTGAATTGTGCCTGCCCCATCCGTTTGTCTGTGGCAGCTTAGCTCCTAGCCCCCACATGCTTGCTTCCTTGACACACACCTTGCTTCTTTCACCTTCACACACACGCCTTGCTTCCTTTCTTCCTCTCCTCTTTGCCTCCTCCTGCTGATTTCCCTCTCTTTACCCCTTGTTCTCTGACTTTCCATCTTGCTTGTCCCAGTTTATTTTGCAAACTGTGGTCCTTCCCATGCCCTCTCAGAATATGTTCCATGCCCTCCTGTCATTGCATTATGTTAAAACCTAGCAAAACAGTGACCCCACCCCTCAGGCCCTCTCCTCAATCCTAGAACCACTGCCATAGTGCCTCATTATATTTTCCCATATTCAACTAGTCACTTGTATCTGCCCAGTGAAACAAGTTGTATGATAAGGACACAGGGCCTGCAAATTCCCATATATACTGCAGAGGTAGAATTAGGGAGCCACAAAAACCTTCCTTGTTTTCCTCCTCACCACATGCCTCCACTACACACAGAACTTGCTTACTTTATAATGCACCAAAGCATCAGCATCTGCCCTTTAAGTGGCTGTGGGCAAGACCCAAAGTGAGTGTTCTGTCTAGTCAACCACGCACACAGAATAACAATTCTTCAGACAGACCTAAATATTTGTGACTTTATAATAGAAAGGGATTGATAGGGCAATCCAGTAATATTTCTGTATTTGACAACACAAAAAGAAAGTGTCAAAGAGAACATGAAGGTAAACCAACATCATAGCCATTTTCAAACATCAACCACTAAAACAAAATGTAGAACTGGTCTTTTAATATTTTTTTTCTTCAGCTGGATTTAAAGCCAACTAATTCTGTGTCCTTGCCTAAACATTTTCCTATGTAGTACTAACTGCCACCTGAAGGATAAAAAACAAAGAGAACTAGGATAACACAGCATAATTAGAATGGTCCTTTTTATAGCTTTAGCGCGGGGTTCACTATGACCCTTTTAATATGCACAGGGGGAGGCGTGGGGGGGGGATGGGTGTTTAGCCATGGGGTGGGTGTCCTTTTACACGAACACCCACCCACCTCCACCCACGGAGCCTCCTCCGATTTTCCAGAGGGCTCCGTAGGTGGAGATGGCTGTGTGATGGGTGGAGGTGGCTGTTGTGCGGGAGCAGAGTGTCAAAAGTTGAGGGAAGAAAGATATTCAGACTTTGTACCCTTGCACCCCAAGCCCTCAACCTAGAAGTTAACACCGAAGATCTTCCTCATTTTCCTTATTTCTCCCCTCCTTTTCAGCATCACCTGTCTTGGAATCCTTCTTCCCTCAACACTCTACGCTCTGTTACCCTGACTCCCAGCAGCACACACTTTAAATCTAACTGATTACGGAAGAAGGCAGAAGCTGAAATGTTTAACTAAAAGATTTAATTTTAGCTCTGTTTGGTCATTCACTTTTTTACATATTTTATTACTAGTGATTGACAGTATCCTTGTAGGATCCCAAGTACCCTTGTCTGTTATACAATATAAATATTTTACAATATAAATGTTTTATAGAAGCCTAGTAATGTGCTGATTAGTTACAAAAGTCCAGTGGGAAGTAAAAACAAAACAAAACAGAACAGAACAGCACACAAATTGCCAACACTCTCAGTGAACTCTTTAACCACCTGCAGAGAAAGCAAACACTTTTCTCCTAAATGAGTAATACATCTAATGATGAACTAGGTAGGCTGATATGTATGTTTTCATGACCTTGTCCATTATTGTGTCTTTTGAGACTCTTCCACAAAGATGCCCAAGTAATTGAAATTGCAATAGCCACGTGTAAAGAACAGCATGCTGCTGTCCCTGCAGTGAAGGTGAAGATGGATGGAAGAGGTTGTACAATTATTCCATCCTCTTCGAAGCCACCAACTTGGATTTAATGCCACCCACACCCATTCCGAGGGGGACACGGTGTGTGTGTGTGTGTGTGTGTGTGTCTGATGCTGATTAACCAGGTAGACGAGCCCGTTGACAGAGCCCCAGCAATACTGTTCCGACGGGTTATGCCAGCCCTCTAATTCCACTGTCTCTGTTGCAGCCTATCTGAAAGGATGTCGCTGCTGGAGCACTGGAGCCTACTAATGGGCTGTGGAGCTGTTATCTCTCCCCTCCCGGTCTGAAACCCAAGGACGGGAGTAGCGCCTTGTTTCCTCCTGCCTGCTGTTTGCTTGTTAAACCAGCTAATTTGCTCCAAGAAATCATCAGCAGACCTCAGAGCCTCCTGCATCCTAGGCATATTCTGCACTCCTTAAAGGCTCACAGTTCAGGGGTACTCGTCCTGTTAAGCCTCCCCTCCTAGCGGCTGAGGCTGATTGACAAAGTGAGCAGGATCCCTGTTCTCACACCACAAGGTATCTATTACATGAGAACTTTCTTCTGGCGCCAGGAGGTATTTAAGGAGTTTGCTGGCCTATTCCATAGGGGGAAGTGTGCTGAAAGTTAGGGAGACCTGGGCAGCGCTGACATTTCACCAGTGGAGCAAGGCTCCACAATTAATAACCTCTCCTTTGCTTTCCAAGCTTGCTAAATAGGAAACTAATCAAAGCGGGAGCATGGAAATAAAACGAAGGCGTCCTGCAGAGGAGGGCTGTTCTATGGGAAGAGCCAGCGGGCCTGCTCTCAAGTCACTGGGATGGGTGTAGAGAGGTTTGGAAAGCCACTCCGGTTTCTTGCTTTTATTTTGACAGGAAACTAGCTTTATGATGGTTAGTAGAGGAGCTAACTAAAATGCAGGATAGTTATATAATTGAATAATAATAATATATAATGATTAATAATAATTAATAAATAATATAAATGAGAGCATATATAGGAATCCTTTTAATTTCCAAAGCTGCGAGCCACAAACCACTTCAGTATACCGGGCTTCAGTGGTGCTACTCCGAGCAAGTGGTTTGTGGTTCGGGGCTCAAATGTCTAGATAGTAGGATAACATGATGGTTGTCGACAAATATATTTGTGTTACAGATAGATGGGTGTTGTTTGTGGTCTAGGACTAAGTGTCATGTCCTGAATAAACGAAACGGATAACTTATCAGATAGATGGAGAGACAAAATGACTGTAAACGTATTTAGTGATTCAGCAGTTCAATGGCATGTTCTCTCCAGTTGAAACCGGTGGCTTTACAAATGTCTGAAGCTAAAAACAGAAACGAATGAATGACTATCCCAGTCCATCCTCATTAAGAATCGAAAAGTCAAGAATGGCAGGCAAATTCCTACCATCTTTGCTGAGCGAAAGCAAAGGAGAATTTTGAAAATTATCGAAGGAAAATTTTGCAGGATCTGGTCCAATTTATCACATTGGGCTCCTCGTTTTCTATGGCTTATTAGTTCCTATCATCACAGGTTGATTTTAAAAAGCGTTTCCATTTTTTATCCTCTGCCACCTGAGAGGTCTGATTCTCAGTGCGTCCTGTCCAGAATATACGCAGTAAATAAACATCTAGCTTTTATTTTATGTTCGTTTATTGCTTTTTTTATTTTAACTGGCAGGACTTAACCCACTTGCTAATTGTTTCCCCAAGTATGGTTGGTAAGTCACCTGCCTCCCCTCCGTTTGAACAGCATTTCAGCTTGGAATTTCCTTTATTCCAATGTGTCACTTTGACTAGAATTTTCAGGTTCTAAATTCGCATCCCCACCTTTATGCAGATCATCAGTGGAAAGATTCATAGGCAAACTTGATGGGCGGGACCCACATACTACTCCCCAGGACTTCAATGGAAGAACTACTCCGGAGTAAGTGGATGGCAGCCTATCCAGTATATCTATTCCCACCCCTCCCCTCCTTCTACAGAAGTAAGGCTTTCTTCTCGAAAGGCCTGAGATGAAAATTGATCTCTGGTGCCTCTTCATCCCTGATCCACCGGAAGGTGTGGTCCAGTGGGAGGAAAGTAAATAACCCTGTTAACTCATTAATAGGGGGTCCCTTCCTTTCCACTGGAATAGGATTGCAAGCCACAATATTCTCCTTAGGTTGAACACATTGGCCAAGAGTTTGGTAGACAAGGGCAGGGGTCGAGTGAGGAGTTTCTAGGGATTTAAATATATTTAATGTATTTTATTGTAACCCACTCTGAGCCTGAGGGGAATAGTGGGCTATAAATATGAATAAAATACATTTTCAACACACTTTTTTTTTTTTTTTTTTTAAATCCCCTTTGAAGGTTGTGACCTACAAAGTTTCGAGGAATCCAGTATTTTTGTGATCTGCGGATCACTTTAGGAAGTCACTCAAGGAACAAAACCAGGCTGGGCTCCATTCTCATCTCGCAGCCGCACAGCTCCCGGCAGGATATGATAACGTATTCCAAGTTCCATGCGGTGCCTTCTCAGTACTGAAATAGGAAACAGTAAATCCTCCTCGAAATGGTCCCGTTACTCTTGTCTTTCTTTCTGGACCATGCTCCGAATTTCTCTACACTTTCTTCTTTGCTAGGGGATCAGCTAATGCCAGGAACAATTAACCGCATAGCTGCCTTTCTTTGCTCTCTTTAGTCTGAATTCTTTTCTTTTCAGCTGCTGGCCCCGTGTCTGCCCCAGAGAGCTTGTTGTTTTTAAATGGAAAGATCAGGGCTTAGATATTGATTTTGTCAGACACACTTCCAACCGCTCTCGCCATTTCATCATTTCCTACTTGGTCCAGCGCTACAGCAAGAATAACAATAAACACCCCATTCATTTACCTCTCCGTCTCCAAGAGGCTGAAAAATTATCCTTTCCTCCGTGGCAAGGGATTTGCTGGAGCTGATTACGTAGTAAAGACAAATTCAAAAGAGAAACTATCTATAAATGAATCTGATCCCTATCCATGATTGGATCTAATCTGCCCATCGATTGCCTCTCCCCTCCTCACTTTCACAATTTTTCACTGAAATTTTAAATATAATTTATGTAGCACTTTCAGTGTTCAAAGTGCTTTTCAACCCTTATCTAGTTCGCCTTCGCAAAAACCCTACGCGAGAGGTCCATATTAAAATGCTAGACTAATGTCTGCAGTGGCACAGCAGGTCTCCACCACTGAAGTCAATGGCTTCAGTGAGTGAATGAGTGGAGGATTTCCGCTCCTGGACCTGGGTTATACATTATTTCACCTGCATACCTACATTAAGACCACAGAGCTCGCATTAGTTCGCTTGCAATGTTCGCTTAATTTCTGGCATCACTTTTACTATAGACAGTTTAAAATATTGTTTAAAGGAAAATAAATACCCACTTCGTCCCTCACCGAAGGTGCAGCTCGATTAAAAGTCATTAAGTAAATTACTACCTAGCTCTTTGCTATGTGTTTTCTGCCCCGATGCAATCATGGTTGGATTTTCAATCATGGTTGGATTTTCTGGTTCTCGGAAGCTCAAGTGGCCGAGAACAAAACGCTGATGAGAATGTGCTTTGGTGGAAATAAAGGCCCACCCACAAACCGCTTACTCCAGAGTTACTGAAGCCCATTCATGGAGCAAATCCGGAGTAAGTGGTTTGTGGGCAGAGGTTAAGGACGGAAACTGCTCTGATCCCAAGCCTAGGGTACCAACTACACTTGGCAAGCCTTCCCGCGGGTTCCGCCCAATATGCTTTGTTCCCAGCTGGACAATGGAAACAGAACTTGACTTTCCTCTTGCTTCTCGATACCAACGTCTATGAACTGTTTAACTATCAACGGATTTAATCTCAAATAGTAGAATCTGGCATTCACAAACCCACCCACACGTTAGGAATAGGAAGGTACCTACGAGAGAAAAACGTGTCTCGGAAATTACACCCTCATGCCAATGCTCCAAATCTGAACTTCGCGTGATGCACCCAAGCCAGAGCTCTCTTCCAGCGGGAGGTGGGCAATTGTGGCTTCGTGCAGGATCTGAGATTTGAATTCTCTCGCCCTACATATTTGTCTGTATAGAGTCTAGATGTGGCGGGAATCTCACACAGAAGGGGGTGAGGGGTGGGGGAGATCAGCAAGGGACGAGGCCACGACTCACCAACACTTACTCCGGAGGAGCCTCACTGAAGCCCGCAGTGGGGCTACTCCGCCAGGCGCGGTGGATGGATCGCGGCCAGAGAGGCTATCTGAGCCCAAGGCCAAGGAGCTGGGACAAGAGAGGGCCTTTAGCCCGTTCCCCTGCGGCCAGGCAGCTAGAGCGCACGCGTTGCTGCTACCACTGCTGCAGGATTAAAGTATTTGTTATCCCAGGGCTAGGAGCCGCATGACGTAATGCTCCTGCCCCATTAAAGGGTTTAGCTGTAAGGGGATACGCTGCTGGTCAAGAGTGGGAAAGGAGGGTCCCTTGGATCTGAGAGAAGAACTCCTTCTCTCGGTTGGGCTGGTGTCAATCCGGAGTAAATTCTTCGGATTGACACCAGCAGCAATACCTGGCCGCTTGCCTGGAATAACCGCGGGGAGCGTGTGCTCCTCTCTAATCCCAAGCACTCAGGTGCTGCAACCGGGTGCATCCGCTCCGTGTGGACAAGCTCATCAATCCTTCACCGGCGGAGCGCTGAACAGGGAAGGCGAGATTAGCCGGCGCAGCGTTAAAGGCGGGGGCCGCTTTTCTAGAGAAATCCAGCCCGCGGCCGCCCCCATTAATCTTTAGCGAGGAAAGAGCTCAGGCCGCACCTGCATAAACATCACAGCAGAGGGGGGGAAGCGAACCGAGCCATCTCCCTCGATGCGGGCAGGCGGAGTCCGACCCGCTGTGCCTCTCTCCAGAGAGGCAGCAAGCAGGGGAGAGGCGAGGCAGGCCGGGCGGTGTCCCGGCCTCCTCCAAACAACCAGCGCTCCCTTCGCCTAGCCGCTTCGGAACCCTGGGTGGGTGTGGTGTGATCTGGGGAGAGTGTGTGCACGCGTGTGATCTGAGATTGTGCAGTGTGTCTGGTGGGACCGGGGTGCTGTATACAGGGCAGGGTCGGGTGCGTGGGAGAGTAGTGTGGGAGTGTGGGGGAGGAGCGTGTGTAGGGGAGGGAGCGTGGTGAGAGTCTGTCGGTGTGGGAGGCTGGCGGGGATACACTATGGGGTTTTTTAGACAAGCGGGCCCCCCGCCATGCATGTATGTTGCAGGTTAACTTGCATAGGGCGCCAATGCGGCCCTGCAACCTGCATGATGGGTAGGTGGTGGGTGGGCAGGCGCGTGTCTAAAAACACCCAAAGCGTGTCTGGGGAGTGTGTGTGTTGTGTGTGGGGAGGGGACACGCAGTCTCTATATCAGCGCTTCAAGAAATATTCTTGTCAAGTTTTGTCTAAAAAGGCTGCCATATATTTATATTTGTATATTTATATTCATTATATTTTGATATGATTTTATTGTCTGTGAGCCGCCTAGAGCTGGAGGAGGCAGAACGCAGGCGGGGGAAAATGAATAAATAAAATAATAATTTATTTTTTTAAAAATCTCTCTGTTTGGTCAAGCCCCGCTGGAAGCCCAGAGGAAGAAGTAGCAAAGCGGGGAGTGTGCAGCCTGGGGAGGGAGGGGGAAGGTGCCCGGCAACTCGAGGTGACTATAATGAAAAGCTGAAGCAGCAAGATTTAGGCTGCGGCCAAGCCAGATCTTTCCACCTGCTGCTGCCGTCGCCGCCCCAGAGTACGGGCTCTTCAGACTGTCTGCGCCATTTGTTCATATGTCCAGACAGGATTGGCGAGGCCAATGAATAAAAAGGGCTCGGGGTGTAGCTGGAGTTTTCTCTCTTTCCTCGACGTTATTATTTATTATTGAGTTATTATTCTGTATTTGTAGGTTACCACTTCCGGTGTGCAGTTATTCCGCTGCTGTGCTGCATGGAAAGGGACGGGCAAACTGGGCCGTTTGGGCAGGAAAACTACCTCATTTGATAACTGCAAAAGCTCATTGTAGAGAGAAGAAACAGTCCGCCTCCTTGCCACCTGCTATAGCTTTGTACAAGTTATGGATATTCTTACAAGCCAGGCCATTTCTTTCATAACCGGTTTTTTCCCTACATTTTCAGTGGTTAAAGTGACAGTGGAGCCGGTGGGGTAGTGCCCAGCTCTCTAGGGGCGCTCTCCGGACTTCATTGAAGTCAGTGGCATGGGGTCAGGATTGCACTCCTCTTTGAAAAGTTTACACCAGCAACTATCCGGGACTCCCCTTGGCCTGGGGGTTTCTCTTGCATTATTTGCTTTGGTACACAGGCAAAATCGCCCCCCCCCCTCACTTTATATATATATATATTTTAAAAGCCTTCGTTTTCAGCCACAGCATTGTGCGTGCACACTCGCTCTCTCCCAACATGGCCTCTCGTGTAGGCTGGGACTCGAGAAGAAAGTCACTGCGTATAAATTAATGGAGTGAAATCCTCAACAGCAGGTGGAGTGCCAGTGAGAGCAGCGGCGGTGCCGCGTCCTGCTGTCCCTTGTGGATCTGGCCGGTCGGTCTCTGACCAGCAGGCAGCTCGGAAAAGGTGGCTCTGTGTGAACTCCCCAGTCATTGTGCTAAGCAACCTGTGAATCAGGAAAGGGTGCGATAACTGTCCAATGCGGTGAGGGGAAAGCGGCGCTTTCTCTGTAGGGAGCACCCAGCAGTTCACGAAAGGGAAAGGATCCTTCAGACCAAACCCAGTCGCTGACTTTGGTGGGGAGTTTGCATGAGCGAGGACTTTGCAAGACCAGCCCCCTGTCGTCTCCTAGGCCAAGTATTTGGGTTCTCGCTAGGGGTCACTGGGGATGCCCAGCAGGAACAGGGCATCCTGCCTTGAAGCAGGGGGCTGCGCTGGCTGGTCCGTGGGGTCCCTTCTAGCCCTACGGTTCTATCATTCTAGCCAAGGCACTGGCTGGGGATCTCTCGGCAAGGCAGCCGCCCACTCTCCTCCTCGCCCAGCAGCAGCAACAGCCTCCCCCCGAGCCCCTGGCGGCGGGCGGCTGTGCAGCAGGTTGCACTGGGGCTGCCACAGAGACAGGCAGACACACCCCATTCAGCCCAGGGGAGCGACGGCTGAGCGCTCCCCCAGCCCTTGCTCCTCAGCCCCCCGCCCTGCCCCTCTGCGCCCTCTTCCCCCCGCGCAGATGGTTCGCTCCGCGGCCCCTGGCTATATATGAGCTCCGCTCGGGCAGCAGCAGCAGCAGGGCGTGCCCGGGGCTGGGCAGCCTCCGCGCTAGGTCGGGGGTGGGTGGGTGCCATGTCCACCGGCTCGCTGAGCGACGCCGAGGAGCTGCCGGAGATGGAGCTGCGAGGGCTGCAGCTGGGCTACGCGGTGCCCCCTTCCAAGCGGCAGCCTCGCGGCGAGCTCTACCCCTCGGCGGACGAGGACGACGAAGAGGAGGAGGAGGAGGAGGGCGACGCGGCGGGCGCCAAGAGAAAGCGGGCCAGCAGGGCGGCGGGGGCCGGCGGGGGCAAGAGGCAGCAGCTGCCGCCGCCGGGGGGCGGTAGCGCCCGCAAGGGCGGCCCGCGGGAGTGCAAGCAGTCGCAGCGCAACGCCGCCAACGCTCGCGAGCGCGCCCGCATGCGGGTGCTCAGCAAGGCGTTCTCCCGCCTCAAGACCAGCCTGCCCTGGGTGCCGCCCGACACCAAGCTCTCCAAGCTGGACACGCTGCGCCTGGCCTCCAGCTACATCGCCCACCTCCGCCAGCTGCTGCAGGACGATCGCTACCAGAACGGCTACCTCCACCCCGTCAACCTGGTAAGCGGGGCCGGGCCCGGGCCCGGGATGGGCATAGCAGGGAGGAGACGAGAACGGGGGCCCAGTACCAGCACACACACACACCCGCGGCCGATCGGAAGGTGGGCACTAGTAGAAGGCACGGTCCTGGCTGTCGGGGTTGGCAAAGTGTTGATCTTTGCAGCACGCACACTGGCATTTTCTCTTGACGGAAAGATGTGGCACTTGGCTCAGAGGCAGGGTTTCACCCCAAAGGGTTGACCTTGCCCTGTTTGGGAGCTTGTATAATAAAGGAATGCAGCGTTTTTAGATTCCCCCAACTTTTTCAGAAGGTACCTTGATCACTCGGTTGGAGTGCTGCTGTCATCTAAGAAGCCTCACTTGGACGCAAACTTCCTATCTGGTACACCTCTGTAAATTCAGAGTAATTCTGCTTTCACCTGTAAACACCTAATTTACAAAGCAAAAATTAGTCCTAAAGTGATGGGGACAGTGGATGGGTGTGCTGAGGGAGAAGGGGTCAGAATTAGGGACCCTGAGTGCACTCCAGTTTAAATAATTGGGTGGAATTAATTCATTCCTGAGGTCACTTTGGAATGAGCAATCTCTGTGACCACAAATATAAGGAAGAAGACTGCGGTCCCTGCTAGGTGTGATGGGCTCATGCCTATTTAGTGCACTCTACTTTAGAGTAGTTTACACTTCTGCTGTCTGCACAGCTATTGGCTCTTCAAATGACAGCTTTTAATCTTTTTGCACAGAGACAAATTGCTGATGATTCTTAACATCACAGTTAAGGTGCTTTTGCTGTTTAAAATACTCTTTTGGAGGAACCACTGTTTTTTTATTTAATTTATTTATATAACATTTTTATCCTGTCCCTCCAGCCCACAGGGCAGCCCGGGGCAGCGAACAACAAGATTGCATGGTGCTTCTCACTCCATTTTTAAATGGACCAGGAAGGAGCCCTGGTGCGGGAAGGATGGGTGGGCGCTGTGGCAGGTGTACAGCACAGGTGGCCGGTCACACAGACGTCCACCCATCTCCACACACAGAGGCAACTGTATTGCCTCCAGTGCCTCCATGCGTGGGGGGATCAGTGGAGGTGGGTGGAGCGTGGGAGTGCCCAGAGACGTCCACCCCCCCCTTCCCACACCAACTGAAATGGGCTGCATTTGCTTGTTTCATCAACGGGTGGGTACCTTAACACAGAATTTAGCAATCCATATTCCAGCTAAGCCATCTTTCTAATAATAACTCTTTGCTTTGCAGACTTGGCCATTTGTGGTTTCAGGAAGACCAGAAGTGGACACCAAAGAAGTTTCTGCAGCCAACAGATTATGTGGAACTACAGTTTAGTTGAAGCAAAACTTGATATTTTGCTGGATGTCTTTTTAAAAAAGCTAGAAGATGGTGAGAAGAAATAATTTCTAACAAGCTATGTTACATCTTCTGCCTTTCCCCTCCTTTTCCTCACTGTTGACGAGGAAAGCACTTTCCTAGAGAAAGGGAGGAGGCAAGAAGGGGGCTTCTTCTCAGGACTTGCTGCGGTAGCTTAAGGCCTGGATGGGAAGGGCTTTTTTTCGCTGCATCATCACTGTGATGCCTGGGAACCTGTTGTTCCGAGACTTCCGAACTAACCAAAGAGGAGATACAGGAATATAGCCTTAGAGTATTAACTGCATGGACCAAAACACACTGTACTGACTAACCCCAAACAGTGTTATTTGTATTCCAAAGCAAGACAGTATTCTAGAGTAGTTTTGAAACTCAAATTTATAATATATTCCGGTGGCTTTTATATTCCTGCAGCTATGCAATAAATGTAGTCATGCTCCTTTTGTCCTTTAAACTATGTTTTTCATAAGGCCTTCAAGACAGCGAACAAAGTAGTATCCGCTAAGCCCTGTAGCTAGTTCCTTGCCCTTGGCATGAGCTCTGTGATCATCTTTGGGTGTTTTTAAACGACATGTCCCCCCCCCCATCTATGCATCCAGCTGCTCATATGATGGTGGTGCAAGGGAAGGCATGCTCCTGTGCCCCATGCAGCAGCTACTCATGACCCCAGACAGAGCACTCCTGAAAAATCTGTGGAGTGCCCTGTGCAAGCCAGGGTGGCTACCTCTGTGGCTGGGGCAGCAATGCTGGGAGCTGCTCCTCAAGTGCTTCCCACACACTTTGCGTGCTTGGGTGCCCCACAGCTGCGCCCCCATGGCCTTCATTTTAAAAACACCCTTTCTGTATTAAGGTGAGTGAGAAGATTCATTCAGCAGATCCGACAGCGTCCGTGCCTTACCTTCGAGGAGGAAGCCTGTTTACTCTAATACTAGCGTGTGTGGGCTACAAGAGGTTTCGCATCAAGGACTTAACATTTCTAACCATCCTTCCTGTCCTGTTAGAAACATGTCCACCTTTCTAGTGATGTTTTATTCAGTGAATAGTGTTGTAATGAGAGGACACCATCAAATGTAAATTACTTTATTTTTGTATGAATGACATTAAAAGCTTTGTTACAGCGAGTGTCTGCTGCTGTGTGGGGTAAGAATATACACTGTGAAGCCCAGAAGTGTCCCTGAAGTCCAGCTTCTCAGCCGCATGGCTGCCTTCTGCTCTTCGTATTGTGGCTGGGTCTATTCCTCCAGTAACACTGATAACGAGCATTCTCCTACGTAACACTGGAATGCCAGCCAGAGTCTGTTACTCTCTTGTTACACAGGTTAATAACTGGAGAGATTTATACACTGATGTCATTGGTAAATTCATAGAAACATAGAGTTGGAAGGTGCCTCAGCGGTCATCTAGTCCAGCCCCCTGCTCAGTGCAGGGAATTTGAAGCTACAAAGGGCAGAGAATTTGTACTTCCCACCTTGCTACTTGTGCTGCCCTTCAAGCTGAAGCCCACTTTACTTTTATTTGCCTTTGCACAGTGGAAAAGCCAGGCAAATTTTGCTAGTTGGAAGCAGACCTTTCCTGTTTCTAAACTTTGAAGATTAAAAATCCTGAGATAAGATTTCTTTTCTGAAAATATTTTCCTAAGATTTAGCTCTCAATGTTCAGAAGGGGAGAGGACTGACTCCTTTTAGAGAAGAGAAAGCCTCATTCCTATATAAGCAATAGGATCAAGTGGCATTTGCTTAACAAGGACTAGTTTGTTCCTTGGCGGTTTCCACTGCATCTTTTCCAACACAATGAATTTCCTTTCCTAAATGTTGGAAAGGAGCCTGCCATGACTGAGATGGATACTAAGCAGCAGGGCGTGGGCTTGGGCTAGTACCCTTTAGAGGGTGCACCTCTGGGAACAGTGGTGTTGTAATGAGAGGACACCTTCAAATGTAAATTACTTTATTAGTTTAAGGGGGAAGCTACATGAGACAGGAAGGGGAGGCTATCACACCTTAGGTAACCATACTCCTCCCTGGGCAAATGAGCTATGCAATACAGTGGCTTGTATGCCAGATGTTTCCCCCTGCCCTGGGGAGGGCTGACCAGCTGGCTGCTCCAGAGTGTGTCCTTGGAAAATTCCAAGGATGTCACGGAGCAGCCTTACCCCACACGGGGTAAGGCTGTTCAGAGTGGAGCAACCTGTGTGGCCAGGCCCCTTCAGCCCGTTGTGTGAGGAACAATGTGGCAGGGCTGGGAGCGATGGGTGCTGGTGCCTGTCGCGTGTGGCCACATCGCCGGGGGCGAGCTTTAAGTACGGCCAGGGGAGGGTACACGCTCGTGTGCCTGTCGCCGTGACCCTCCCCAGCCATGATGGCAGCTCCAGTGGACCTGGCTTCCCCACAACCGTTGGGCCGATACACCGCATTTGCCCTGCTGTATGGCAGCAGCGATTGCCCACCACGGGGCTGTACGGGGATCCAGCTACTGCCGCTCATGTAACCTCATTCTTGCTTTACTTAGCCTGCCAACAAGTTCAGGAAAGATTTCTAACAGTTACTGCACAATAGAAGTTTCAGGGATCGATCCAAATCCCACTGAAATCAATAGGAGCCTTACTATAGGCTTCCATGGGAGTTGAGTGTCATATTTTGCTCTATTATATCTAGAGTAACTCTGTTTGAGGGAGTGGAGCTATTTTGGATTTACACCCTATCAGACAACATCCCATCACCTCTAGAAAGAAAGGGCCAAGAGAAGAGCAAATATACTAAAAGAGGAAAGAACTTATGGAAAGTGTAACATGCAAGAAATTTATCAGTCTTATGTTTACAATTTTGGGTCCCCATGAGATTATTTAGGAATTTAACTGAGGTGCTGCTTGAGATAATCTTATTTGTGGTGCTTAGCTGTTTTTGGCACAGATCCCAGCTGTAATTAGCTAATGACTCTGGGAGATTGGAAAAACAGGGAAAGAGTGGGGGGAAAATTAAAATAGCAGAGAAAGATTAGGTTGAAAAATTATAAAGAAAAAAATGGAATGGATTAAAGCGAGCACATCAAAACGGGAGGGAGGGAGAAGTCTTGTTACCACTGTAATTTATGGTACTTATTTTCTTTCTTCCATACAAAAGTTATCCTTTATAAAAGAGTAAAGGCATCCATGTTATCTTTGTCATTTTAATAAAAAAAACCTACAACAATGGGTGATTTCAGACAAGACGGGGCGGCATTCGCCCCGTCCCGGAACCACCCAAATGATTCCCCGCCGGGATCACTCCGGCACGTCCAACAGACGTGCCGGCTGATCCCGGCGGGGAATCGGGGAGGGGGCGGGGCTGCAACGTGTGGCCGCACGGCCATGCCCCCCCCCACGCTCCCCTGCCGCCCGCCCTCTGGGGAGATGGGCGGGCACCACGGCCAATGCGGCCGCAGCGCCTGCCCGATTTGACCACGGCCCGGAATCCCGCCGGGGATTCCGGGCCGTGGGTGATGGCCAGACATTACTTTTTGTTGGTTCCCGCCGGGGATCTCTTTGACCACACTTGCGGCGCTTGTCCGGTGGGGAGCCCCGGAAGCGTGGTTGAAATTGACCCCATCTGGGAATCGACCGTGGTGAACATCTGGCGGCCGCCTAACAGACATTCAGGGCGCTTTGGCCCCATGTGGGTATTGACCGTGGTTCACTGTGATCTCGTCACGTCTGAAAATACCCAATCAAACTTGCTTCTCGTATATAATGAACTAACCACAATTTTTAAACTGAGAATTCACTTTAATTTAATACCCCAATTTATAGACTGCATTTTAAAAACAGGGCTTTTCAGACAGCCTTTTCATTTACGCTAAGTGTTTTTAGACAAGCGCCTCCCCACCCATTACCCACCAATCAGCCACCCATCATGCACGTTGCAGGGCTGCATAGGGTGCCAATGCAGCTTTGCAACATGCATGATGATTGGGTGATTGGTGGATAACGGGTGGGGAGGCGCTTGTCTAAAAACACTCAAAGTGACTGTGGGAGATGTGCTAGAAGGAAGCTTGTTGGTCTGCCTGGCAGAGTCAGCAGGCAGGGCATAGGACACAGCCTACCAGATTTCAATAAAGGTGAGACAACACAGAGATATAAGAGAGCATGCAGCCTGTGGGTCAGGAAACCCTTTCATTATAAAGCCCTGATTGCTTGTATAGTTTCAAGGAGAAACAATCCACTTTGGATTATAGTTTTATGGCTGTAGTGTTCCTGGTGGAGATGTTTTATTTTATTTTAAAAGTTCAGTTTGAGTATTAGTCATCAGAAAATGGGGATGACAAAGTAATTTCATTCATGCTATAAAAGGAAATCTGCCCCAAATTTCCCCAGCTCAGCAGTCTTCCAGGGTGAAAGATAAGAAGCACATGAACCAATAACGACATCTGTCCATTTTTAGCCCACTTACCATTAGGAACCCTCTGAAATCCATGTGTAACAGGACACAGGCCCTTTAAGGAAGGACTAAGATGACTGGGAAATGTAGTCCAAGAAAGTAAGGTGAGGGGATTCACCTGACCAGGTGAAAAACAGGAAGGCAAAGAAAGACGTAGGCTTTGGTCAATTAATAAGAGAGTGTGGACAGAGAGGCACCTGTTAGAGAAGCAAGGGTGCTGGCTTGGGAGGCTGGTTGTGTGGAAGAACTAGCAAACATGGATGCTGATTGAGGACTGAATAATAAATTCTGTTTGTATAGTGCTGTTGAGAAAGGAGGATCTGAGATGATCACCTGGAGGGAACAAGTTTCACATTGAGGGGCCCAGTCACTTGCTGACAAGGTGCAATGGTGGGGATCCCTTAACAATGGGTGGTATCCGAGTGCAGAGAGCCAGTAGAGCAAGGTCCCAGGAGCAGGCCTATGTCACCTGTGGCCATTTACGCCAACAGAGTGACTTCCCTACTGTCAGCTAGGAAGGTAGCCCTAGAGATGCTTCCACCAGCAGGGAATGCACAGGCTCTTCCATAGCACCAAGACGGTAGGACAGTTCCTCCTTCCAGGATAGAACCAGCTCACAGCACCTGTTCCCCTGGCCAGGAGACAGCTATTGACCCAGCAAATCAGAATTGGGGATGATGCCCATAAGGACAGTAAGCAGGACACGGACAGGAAACACAAAGCACTCCCTCTTCTTTCCCTATATAAGGGGAAGAAGCCAAACACAGTATGGTTTACCAACTGGTCCTCCTCTCCCAGTACAGTCTTCCTTGCTTTCCCCTCTGCTGTAACTGCTGGCTCCTTGGATTCTTGTGCTTACGCTACCGGACCTCCAGTTCCTGACCTATGCTCTACCTAGACCATGCTTTTTCTGGATCCTCTTGTTGAGATGCCTGTGCTATAAACTCACCAATGCTGGACTCACACCTGATCCTGTGACAATGCACCCATGGATCCCAACCATGACAGCCTATACCATTCAGGGCCCTAAAACTAGCAGCATAATCTTAAATTCAGTCCACTGCTTTGCAGGCAGCCAATGCAAAGAATACCGGGTGGGTGTAACATGATCACAGCTGCCCAAAAAAATAAGCAGCCGTGCTACCACATTCTGAAAGTTCAGAAGTTTGCCAAAGTCTCGAAGAGGAAAGGGAATAAATACAATTTGTGGTGACTAGATGAATTACACTCATTGGGTAAAAACAGACATGCACTAATTCTGCTTTAACATTTCTTACACATGTTGCAGGGTGGTATTGGTGCCACATGCATAAGAAATGTTAAAGCAGTGTTAAAACGGAGTTACATACATGTCTGTTTTCACCCACTGTCATTTAGGCTTCTGGGCAGAGATGGGAGTCTTTTGGAGGGGGAGAGCTGGACCCCTAACCAGCTGTTAGTTGTGATGGCTTGACTAACATCAAAGAAGGGTTTTTGAGCTCCCAAGATGGGATTAACTCAAGCTCAGAATATTGGATGGAAGAACCCAGAGAAGTCAGTGCTCGGATACGATACTCAGACAGATGCCTGAGAAATACATTTGGAAATTTGGACTGACGTTGGGCTGGATTATGGAAAGACATGATAGGGATATTTATCTTCAAGACTTACCCCAGACTCCCAGGCCACTGAGGAACTTAACCTAGTTTGGCCTGAAAATGACTGACATTGTTGAAAGGTGTTACACAAACCAAAGGGACAGGTGATTACATACTTAATTGTTGCCCTGAGCCTCAAGGGAAGACTGGGGTATAAATTTAAATAAAATAATAAATAAATATAAATATACATTCATCTCTGTGTGCTGTTGTTCAAGGGATGCTCCTTAAAGCCTTTAATCATATATGTCTCATCTACCTAGTCATAGTTCTATTTCACACAGAACTCTACAGTTCTGGGATCCTTTCCTCTTCTACAAAAGCCTTTTCGTTTTCATTTTGTTGAAGATTAACAAATTGGAGATTTTGTTGGGTTTATTCTGATTAAGTCAGAAAAACTGTCAATAAATTAGTAGACCTGATGGACCTGTTTCTCCACTGCCTTAAACTTTGTGAAGGTATTTACAGGTGTTCAAAGTAACTCCAAACACTCTGCACAGGTGTAAGACAAGACACAAGATAGTAGGAAACCAGGCCCAGATAGTTAATTTCATTAATCTCCAATGGTATTCCTTCCAAAGCAGGACTGAAGCACATCTGGAGATGTCTAGGCAGACACCACATGGTGTCCTAGGTAGCTAGAGATAAAGAGTGATTGCTGCATAGGAGATTGTGACAAAGTAGTTCAGGTGATAAGTGGCTAACTAGATGATACCAGGCTCAAGGGCTTCCAATCCAAGTCCTTTTGCTAGTACAAAAATTAAAGAAATAAAGGCTGAGGATCCAAAACAGAAGCAAAAATCTGTCAAAATCTTGACAAGCAAGTTGGTAACTAAATTGTACCCATTGCTAGTCTATGTGATTATATGATCATGTTATTGCTGTTTTGCATCAACATAAAAATCGGAAGTGAATGAGAGGACACTTGAAAGACTTCCTTTCCTTCTCCAGACCACTTCTAGTTAGCACGGGTACTCCTGGACTTTTTTGGTCAGAAAGCAGCTGCTGGCTCTTGAAAAGAAAAGGGACAATAAGCCTCACATTGTGCATGCTCAGATCATGAAGGAAGGAACTGAGCAGCCCACCAAGAGCACTAACCTTCTTTCTCCCTGTTGATTGCTGCTCTCAGCCTCTGAAGTCACCTTCAAGTCTCCTGATACTGCCACTGAGGGGGCCTCTCTCCACTGCTGCCTAGGTGGTCTTATTGGATCCCCTCCTTATTTCCTATTATTTGTTCCGCTAATTAGAAGCAATACACAAAAAGAATTATTTAACAGAGAGAGGAACATAATGGGGCCGTGAGCTTGACAGGAACCTGTAGAACAGTCAGAGAAGGAAAGATAAGAGGGAAAGAAAATCCCGGTCTAAATAGTTACCAAAAGGAGTGTAGCAAGAGTGCTGTACTACAAAGAAATGGTTCTCACGAGCATTTTTTGAGGGGTAAGTACTTCCTACTTACTTTAACTTTCCTTGTGCTCCCATGACCCAGAGGATTAAAGTGAGGATAAGGGGGGGTGGGAGAGTTTACCTCTCCAAAAAAAGGGGGCATGGTCATCTGTACTGGAAAGACATAATCACATATTCTTCTACCCCAAATCCTCTGCTGTCTCAGAAAACCTCAGCCCTCTTCCTCTTTTTATGTTTCCTTCGGTGTCTCTGCCTCACTAATTGCTTATTATTCCAACCGCCACTCTTGGCTGTTCCCTGCAAACCTGTAAAGAGGGAGATTGGGAAGGGAAAGAGCTATTCAGTCTTCAGTTCTACACATTCATGGGAACAAAAGCAGAGGGAGGTAGTTATTCCAGGTAGGAACAACCTCTCTGGAGTAGTCACCCAGCTTTAAAGGATCAAGGATGCATTTGAGACCCAAAGGTAAATTCTCAGTTCGACCAAAAGGATTATGGAAAATGTAGTACTGTGGAATATAAGAACATAATTAGTGCCATACTGTGTCAAACCAGCAGTCCACCAAGCCCAGCATCTTGTCTCCAACAGCGGACAATCTCTTTTTCTTGGGAGAAGTACCCACCAGGTCACAATGGGCAATCCATTCCCTGTTGTTCCAGCCCCCAACAGTAAGAGGTTACGTTCCCAAAACCTACTTGACTAATAGTCATTAACGGACCTATTCTCCAAGATCTTATCCAATCCCCTTTTAAAATTAGCTACATTATGGGCTGTGACCACTTCCTCTCACAGTAAGTTCCACAAGCTAATTGTGCACTGAGTGAAAAAATACTTCCTCTTATTTGTTTTAAATCTGCTGCCAGTTTATTTCATACAGTGTCCCCTTGTTCAAGTACTATTAGAGAGGGTAAATAACTTCTCCCTATTTACATGTTCCACACCACTCATGATTTTATAAACTTCTATCATATCCCTTCTGTTGTCTCTTCTCCAAGCTGAAGAGCCCTAACGTATCAAGCCTCTCCTCATAAGGGAGCCGTTCCATACCATTGCTCATTTTTGCTGCCCCTCTCTGTGCCTTTTCTAGTTCTACTATGTCTTTTTTTAGATGGGGTGACCAGAACTGCACACAATATTCCAGGTGCGGTCATACCATAGATCTATATAGAGGCATTACAATATTTTCAGTTTTATTCTCTATCCCTTTTTGAATTATTTCTAACATTCTGTTTGCTTTTTTGGCCACCACTGCACACGGAGCTAAAGATTTCAATGTATTGTTCACAATGAATCCAAGATCCTTTCCCCAACTGGTAACTCCTAATTTAGAACCCACAATTAGGCATTTTTACACATACCTTAAAGTGCTGGTCTTTCAAGCTTCTGGGTTTACAGGCCCACAACAAGTAAGGTCTGGATGCATTCTTCACACAAACACTGCCCTGAGGCAGCCTAAAGTAGCCTCAGCTGTAGACGTGAGGGGCTGCCATGGAAACCAAGTGACCACAGCTGCCTGGAACAAAGCAGTTTACCAGGAGAACATTTTACACACAAATGTTCTGGGAGAAGTTCTAAGCAGAAGTTCAAACAGCCAGATGTTTAAGATCTGGGTGAATTATTTAGACACACAGAAAGTTCAGGATGTAACTGCAAACATGTAGGAGAAGTGGGTGTGTAAAAACACCCATCGTGTACATATTGTTTGGGTTATTTTACCCTATGTGCATTTGCTATTTGCATACCCGTCACCCATTCTCGCAAGATCCTCCTGCAATTCTACACAGTCCTCTTGGGTTTTAACTACCTTGAATAACATTGTGTCATCTGCAGATTTGATCACCTCACTCTTTACTCCCTTCTCTAGATCATTAATAAATACATTAAACAACACTGGTCCCAGTACATATCCCTGGGGCACTCCACTAGTTACTTCTCTCCACTGTGAAAACTAACCATTTAGCCATACTCTTTGCTTCCTATGTTTCAACCAGTTACCAATCCATGATAGGACACTACCTCTTATCCCATGACTGTTTAATTTCCTGAAGTTTAATTTACTGTTTAATTTCCTGGGAGTAGTAGTTGGAGGAAGGCCAGGTTTGGGTATTTATAACCAAACATCAGCCAAGCAATCTAACAGTTTTCTCTAAGTCAAGGCAGAGGGGAGAATTTTATTTATTTACTTAAATTTATATGATGCCCTTCCCAATGAGGCTCAGGGCTGCCCATAACACATAAAAACAGCTTAAAATCTGCTTAAGTTACCACCCTTCCCCCAATCTCTCCACCCATTCCACCCAACCTTATCCCTGCCTGCGAAGCACCTGGCCAAACAAAAAGGCCTTACATAATTTCTGGTAGATGAATAGGCTCAGGCTTAGATGAATCTCCAAGGGAAGAGAGTTCTATAATTGTGGGACAGCCACAAGACTGTCTCTCTGCATGCTCTTGTAGAAACTTCCTGGGGAGATGGTATACACAAGAGAGTGCTCCTGGCTACCTCAGAAGTTATGATGCATGGGTGTTTGGTATCGGGGGGGGAACACAGAAGTGGGGGCTGGGCAGGGGTCTTATAGGGCTTCTGAAAATCAGGGGGGGGGGGCACATGCCCCCACGCACGCACACACCCACATGTCACCTATGCCATGATGAGACATGAGGAAAGAGGCAGTCTTTCTGATACTTGGTGCCCAAGCCATTTAAAATAGGTCAAAATATGAGATAATTAAAGTTAGTACTAATTGGACTCACTCTGCTAAGAGGCCCCAGTGTCAGGGAAGTGAGGTGTAGGGAGCCTGGAGTCCCAGGCCCTATAGCAATGAAGGTGGCTGGAGGGTTGGGAACTACCTGTGGGAACAGGTGAAGCTCAACTTCACCAGTGAATAATTGCATGGTTAGAGGGTTTATTGGCCAGAAGGCCTGAGAACCATTTTGATCTTTACAGGTCCCAATGGACTGAGAGAGAACCTGAAAAGGAATAGGGAAACAACACTTGGCTGGAGGGCTAAGTTCCTACTGGGTTACTGGTGGCCAGAATTGGATGGGGCCTGACTCTGCAACAACTCTGGGATGGGCTAAATGCTGCTTCCACTTGGAGTTTTTGTTTTATACCAGGATCTTTGGGAGTTAGGAGCTTGAAGGAGACTTGAGAGGCACCAAATAGGTGTGATAGGGTGTGTTTTTGCAAGCAAGCCAGATCTAGGGTTTTTACTCTGGAGGAGTTCCTCTGGGGTAACTACCCCCATCTGCTTGTGTTATCATGAACAGGAGGAATCAAAGGTTAAATAACTCCTCCCTTCTTCTGAACTCCCTCCTTGTGTGGAAACTTGAAGGAAATTGCCATGGAGAGAAAATGAGGATAGGAGAAGTCAGTGTAGCAGTCCCTTATGTGATGCACACACGAGAAGAAAGAAGTGCTGAGGTTTCCTGGAACCATGCAGGACTACAGAAAAAGGAATGTAAATGAAGGAAATTCCCCTTAACACGACACCCAAGCATGATGACCAAGGTAGGAGCCTCCCTTCCTAGTTTAACCCTGTTGTTATCAGAGGTAATTGACCCCTGTGTTTGTGTGAACACATGAGGTTAAAGTGAGTAGATAGTCACACCTAAACAAATGCTTGTGTGAACAAGTCCCTACAGGCATTACAGGGGTTTGTAACCAACCATATTGTAATCTTTTTTAGAAAATGAAGAGGCCATTATTTATGAGCTGCCCTACCGCAAAGTGTATATGTATATATAACGCAGAGAAAAGGCTAGCAAGAGCATGTGTTTCATATTTGCAAAGGCACTTGTAAAGAATAAGAATACATTTGATTTTTAACATTTATAGGCAAAAATGTTATTGTCCTTGTAAAACAAGATTTTAACCTTTAAAACCTAGAGTCTGGATAACACCTGGGAACGGAGTGTGCTAGGATTTGGGAGGTAGGTTTGCTGGGGACTCTAGCAGAGTATCACAGACAACGTTTGGACACCTAGAAGATCATCTCCTAGCGGAGTAACAAAATTTGTTAAAACAATAAATAAATAAATAAATAAACTCTTATCTAGCGTGAGTCCCGCCTCCTTTTGAGAACCTTTCCTATGCTTCCCATGACCCATTTTCCTGCTATCAGCTCCCAAATTGATTATTGGTTCAAGAAATGGCAATTGGGTGAGAGGGAACATACAGTGAGGAGACGGTTCATGTGGCAAAAAGGAGGGGATTGGTGGTAGGAATGTGGGTTGGGATTTTGGTCCTAACCAATAGGAATGAACTGGTCAATGATGTGAAGGTAGTGGTAATTTTGGGGAGAGTTCATGTAATATTCGAGTTCATGATCCTAAGGAAAGGCAATGAATGATAAGAACAGACAAACATGGATCCTGGATTTCAAAAAAGCTGGTTTTAATAAACCCAGAAATAATAGGCGGGACCCCTTGGTAAGATCTAAGGGAGAAAAATGAGACCAAGAAGACCGAGGCCTTAAAAAAATGGAGATACTGAAGGGACAATCACAAATGATACCAATAAAAAAAAGAAGGGGAGACATTTAACTACATAAATGTGGCTGCATAAGGAGTTTACCAATGAGCTAAGAATCAAAAGGGAAGCATATACGAGATGGAAGGAAGGACAAGTCACCGATGATGTGTACAGATGAGTAGCTCAAACATGTAGGCACAACTAAGGGGGGATGCTAAAACAACAAGAAGAGGTATTTCAAGTCCTGTATACGATATAAGTAAGAGGAAGTATAAGGAAATGGTGGGTTCACTGTTCAATGTATATTTAATGGGGTAGGCATAATTTAGGAGGGGTGTGTGTGTTTTATATATATATATATATGGGAGTAGGCTTAATTTAGGATGCATCCATTGAAGTCAATGCCAAAATTCCCTTTGACTTTAATGGTAGAGGACTGAGCCCTTGATACGTGCTCATTGAGGAGCTCCCCAAACCAATATTACAATCCTTTTAAGAAATGAATGGGTAATGACAGTAAAACCCAAACCGAGCTATATCTTGGCACACAGAGGCACAGTTTATTCTAGAGCACCCCACAGTGATCATGTCAGATGTGATCACGGCACCATCTGGTGGTTTGTGAAAATTTTAATGGACATACTATTTATTCTCAACATCAGATCTGTCATGCCCCATGAGTGCAGTGCACTATTACAAGCAGTGATAGTGTGTTTACTTTATTAATAGTCTCATGACTCTCCCAACACCTGAGTTATGGATTTGGAATGGATATAAAAGGTTAAGGTGCAGGCAAGTTTTAAAAACCAGTTTTGCCAGGCTCCAACTGTCAGACAGGGATCCCAGTCTTAGACTAGCAATCTGAAGGAGCACTGTATTTTTCCAACTTTACAAAAACCTCATTAAGAATCCTGAGTTGGGTTCACCAAAAAAAAGAAGCCCCCTTTTAAAAATAAAATAAAAAATGTTTACTGGTACAGGAGATAGTGAAAATATAATGGCGATGGAGCCATGTTAGAATTCTAACACAGAACTGAATAGAATGTTGGGATGCTTCCTCCACAGATTCCCCACACATTTATCCGCCATGAAGTGGGTTTAGTACAAGCTAGGAAGCTGAATTTGACTGTGAGCCCTTTGTTAAACTGTTGAGAGTACAGTACAGAGTAGCAGGGAGATGTAGATTTTCTGTTAGGATACATGGGGAAGCTTGCACTGCTGTACTTGTCCTGGGGCTAAATAGAATCATATAGAGCTGTCAGTACAGGGCATTTCACAGTAAGAAAAACCCCAATAATGAAATTTTCTTTTATTTGTAGTTGCTTTTCTTAAGCTGTCCTGGTGTGTTCTCAAGTGTTCACCTACAAGTGTCTTCACTCTGCAGTTCCTCAGTACCTCGCCTCTCTTATCTCTCCTTACTCCTCCCCTACTTATGACCTCCGTTCATTGGGCAAGATGACCTTATCCGTACCCTTCTCCTCCATCGCCAATTCCTGATTTTGCGCTTTCCACCTTTCTGCACCGTATGCTTGGAACAAACTTCCTGAGGTGGTGCATTAGTCTGCTTTCCTGCCCATATTCCTAAAGGCCCACTTCTTCAAGATTGCTTTTAAATCATGAACCCAGGCCCCATCCTTATTGTAGCCTTGTGGATTTCAACCATTTAAACTGAAATAAATAAACTTATGGAATACCTGCATCCTGTAGTCCATTATTCATAGGAAGACTCTTATTTGTAGTTGTCTATAGCTTTGTGTCTTGATTAGACTGTAAGCCCCATGGAGCAGGGACTATCTTTATGTTATGTGTATCTGCACAGCACTGCATACAACTAGTAGAGTTATAGAAATGATTAGTAGTAGTAATGTTAAATTATGGCAGCGAGTTATTGCTGTTATCAGAATAGCTGAGGAAAAGTGTGATGTCCTAAAACTTGGCTTAGTGCGGCCACACATAGCACAGAGCAAAAAGCCAAACTGGCACTGTGTGAATCAAGAGCACCCTCTGGTGGAAAAATAAGACTAGTTCAGGTAGTTGTAAGGCTTGAGTTATTTGGAATCCCATCCCTACTATTTCACACCGAGTCTTTATTAGGTTCTTCCATATAGTGCTGTTGGCATACGACTCTGAGCGAGTTACTTATCCTCTATGGGCATGATCCCAAACCCTTCACGCGACATGGGGAGGACCGAGAAAACCACATGGGAATTGCACAGGACAGTCACCGCGCTTATAAGCGCAACCGGGACCTGAAACACAGCATTTTATTTTATTTATTTATTTTATGCATTTTTATCCTGCCTCAGGCACACCACACCAACATGAGTGTAGCGTGCACGCAGGTTGCTCGTGTGTCACCTGGCTGGGGGTGGGAGCTCCACAACCTTTGGGATCATGGCCTCCGGGCCTAAATTGGGAAGAATTACATTGTACCTCTGTAAAATCCTTTGAGTTCTGCAAATGAGAGACCGTGAATAAATTGAGTGTATTTATTCTGAAATTGTGGAGTTGGGATTATTCAGATGCTGGCAGGGCCGGCCCCAGGGTTTGTGAGGCCATGTGCGAAGTCTTAGTGCAGGGGCCTCATTTTCATACTTAGACACCACTTAATTATGCAAATGTGTACATTTACATAACATTTACACCCTCTGGACAGGACGGATTACCATTCTCCACCCCTCCGAGTAGCCATGGAGAAGCTTGGCCTCCCAATGCTTCTCCCCCCCCCTAACCCCCCCCCCGGCTTGGCACCCCTTGACTGCCTTACCTGGCGCTCAGCTAAGCGACCATAGACAAGCATGGCCTTCCAATACCTCCCCCACCACTACCTCTCCAGCCGAGCATCTACCACCACTCCCCAGGAGTGGTTCCGCTGCAGGAGCAGCCAGGCGGGTAGTGAGGCAGGCACAGAGAGATTGACTATGTCCGCTGCCAGCCTCCAGGGCCTGTTGTTTCTAACTGCTGGTGCCACTTGTGCATGCATGCGGTGTGACCGGTCCAGAGGCGCTGCTATCAAACGCAAAGAAGATTATATATATATATATATATAAAAACCCATTCAGTTGTGCCCCCATAATCACTTCATGCTGCCCCCACCCCATAACCATTTCATTTGTGCCCCCCACTATCATATAATCAATTCATGCTGCCCCCCCATAACCATTTCATTTGCGCCCCCTGGGGCAGCGTGAATTGATTATATGGAGGGTGCAATTTAACTGGTTATGGGGTGGGGGTTCAAAGACAGTTTTCTGTTAGCAATAATGTTATTAAGGAGAGTTAGTGAAATAGCAGTCATGATATCAGAACCATAATTGCAAATTCTCCAATATAGAATAGGTCAGGGGTGGGGAACCTCAGGTCCGGGGGCCAACTGCGGTCCTTGACACGATTTTATGTGGCCTCTTTCCAGTGCCTGGATCTGGTCTCTGGATCCATTCTCTACCCTCAAGCACTGAAACACAGAGCTCATGATAATGGAGCAGAGAAGAGGGCATATACACAAGGGTAGGGGACAGATCAATGGCACAGATCCATGATCTGGGCCTCCTTTTTCTTGAATACACCTATTAAGCACACCCACCATCTATGTGGCCCTCGGAGCGCATACTAATATTCACTGTGGCCCCCAGGACAGAAAAGGTCCCTCCCTCCGGAATAGATATTGCTTTACATCCTAAATTCCAGGGGCGGCTGGTGGGTTTTGATGTTGGAGGGGCACTGGGGCAGTAAGGCTGGGTCAGTGGGCCTAGGGGTGGAGCCAGTGGGATGGTAGGCGGAGCCAGGGGGATGGTAGGCCAGTGGCATGGCATAACCCAGCAGCAAGGAGTTCCCAGGGTTAACATTCCAGCTCCAGGTGCATCTGGACAGCATCGGTTTCCTAGACCCTTTTCAATCTGGGTTCCGCCCCGGCTATGGCACTGAGATGGCGTTGGTGGCCTTGGTTGATGACCTCCACCGGGAGATGGATGCAGGATGTTCAACATTTCTTATCCTGCTAGATCTCTCGGCTGCTTTTGATACCGTGGACCATGGGCTGCTATTGAGGCGACTGCATGACCTGGGGGGTCTGGACAGGACTGTTCTTGAATGGTTCCGTTCATTCCTCTTGGGGAGGAGCCAGTGGGTGGTGCTGGGGGAGGAGACATTGTGACCCCGTGCTTTATCATGTGGCATTCCGCAGGGTTCTATCTTGTCTCCGTTATTGTTTAACATATATATGCAGCCCTTGGGGGAGGTCATGAGAGGGTTCGGGGTGCAGTGTCACCAGTATGCGGATGATACTCAGCTGTACCTCTCTTTTTCAACTGACCCAGACTCTGCTGTCTCGTTGCTATCCCAATATTTGGAGGCCGTGGCGGAATGGATGCGGCTGAGCAGACTGAAACTCAACCCTGAAAAGACGGAGGTGATGTTTGTGGGTAGAGCGAAGGAGGTAGTGGCCCCCCTGGTTGGGGGATTCGCCCTCCTATAGCTCAGCAGGTTCGGAGTCTGGGGGTGATACTGGATGCAAATCTTCGCCTGGAGCAGCAGGTGGAGGCAGTCGCTAAGGCTGCCTTCCGCCAGCTGTATCTGGTGCGTAGGCTGCGTCCGTTCGTCTCCGGCCCGGACCTGGCCTCCCTCATGCATGTCTTCATCACCTTGAGGCTAGACTACTGTAACGCGCTCTACGTGGGACTTCCCTTGTTCCTGGTCTGGAGGCTGCAGCTAGTGCAGAATGCGGCGGCTCGTCTCCTTACGGGGACGGGCCATCGGGAGCATATTACACCTGTGCTACAAGCTCTGCACTGGTTGCCAATAGTGTGCTGAGCCAGGTTCATGGTTTTGGTGTTGATCTATAAAGCCCTACACATTCTGGGTCCCTCATACCTCAGGGACCGCCTTGCCCTCCATGCCCCAGAGCGGCTCCTTCGGTCTGCCGGGGGTGCCTTCTTGGAGGTCCCCCGTGTTAAGCGGGGGGCCACAATGGAGAGGGCATTCTCAGTGGCTGGGCCACATCTTTGGAACTCCCTTCTGGAGGAAGCTTGTCTGGCCCCTAGCCTGTTGACATTCTGGTGGAGTTGTAAAACCTGGCTGTTTGCCCAGGCCTTTGGGGAGGGTGGGGGGTAGGGTGAGGGTTTTTTTTAGCTCCCCCACCTGATATGTGATATATTTTTTATGATATTTAGCCCTGTTTTAATATTGGAATTGTATTATGAAATGTTTTAAATTGTTTTTATTGTATTTTAATTGTTGGAAGCCGCTCTGGGCTGCTTTGCAGGAGGGGCGGGGTATAAATTTATTAAATAAAATAAATAAAATAAATAAAACATCGGATGGAAGAAAACACAGTATACATGCACATAAAGCTTAAAATAAATAATGTACAAACACAAAACACAGGGAAACACCCAAAACACTGGCATAACACTGGCATAATCCAGCAGCAAGGAGTTCCCAGGGTTAACATCGGATAGAAGAAAACAGTCTACATGCACATCAAGCTTAAAATAAATAATTTATAAACCCAAAACACAGGGACCCATCCTTGTAAAGCACCCCAGTCACAGCCTGAGTCCAATTTTACCACACACATCCCATTTCCAGCATTTTGAACACAACTGAAAT
>QEPC01013929.1:1767908-1790233 GCA_003113815.1 Sphenodon punctatus | reverse complement strand
CCAGCTCCCCCTTAGCCACATGCTTGTTTACACCCTCAGCAAATTCCAATAGATTAGTGAGGCATGACTTTCCTTTGCGAAATCCATGTTGACTCCATGTTTATCAATATGCCCCATGATTCTGTTTTTAATAATAGTCTCCACTGTTTTGCTCAGCACAGACATCAGGCTCGCCGATCTGTAGTTTCCACAATCACTTCTGGAGCCCTTTCTAAATACTGGTGTTACGTTAGCTACCTTCCAGTCCTCAGGTACAGTGGCCTGAGGAACAGCTGGGGAGGGGGCTGCAGGGAGTTGAATGAGGTTGGGAGGAGGAAAAGCTGGGCACTGGGGAAGTGAGCAGGGAGGAAGAATTGAGTGCTGCGGACGTGATCAGGCCTTGCAGGGAGACGAATGGGGGTTGAACATCTCCCCTGCTCCATCCACGGCAATGCTGAGAAGTTGCTATGGGTGGAGCAGGGGATGTGGTCAGGAGGAGGCAGCTAGTTGGGCAAGGACTGGCAGGGAAGGGGACTACTGAGGGGGCTCCAACTGGGACAGCAGCCCATGATGACCAGGGACCATGGAGCTGAGAAGCCTGCCCCACATCCCGAGGGTTGGTGGGGGCAATGAGAATGATGAAGCTCCTGAACCTAACCTGTGAGCACCATACAGGGTCAGATCAATGGTCCATGAGCCCAGCACCTGCACCATGCTGCTCTTTGTGGCTTCCGTTCTGTCATTGTTCCCAGTCCCCGCCCTGCTCCTCATTCCTGACCCTTTTGGTGGCCTCTTCAATATCATTCTAGCTGCTTAGCATGGAGGCCACTGAAGCCCTCTATCATTCCAGCTGCTCTCAGTAGCGTGCACACTGTCATTACACCCACCATTCCAGCCTTTAATATTGGCTTCCTCACCTTTAATTCTACCAGACTGCTGCAGGCACACTGAGTTTGCTGTAGATCCTCATTGAATGCACCGAGTATCTGATTTTTCTTTCTTTGACTAGATTTTTCTAGTCTTTTTTATTATTAATTATTATTATTATTATTATTTATTTTATATAGCGCCAGCAATGTACCCGGCGCTTTACAAAGAATAAGATCAACATGGTACCTGCCTGAGAGCTTACAATTTAAGACAGGGAAGGAAGACAGGGAAGGGGGAACAGAGGGAGAGACAAGGGATGCAACATTGGGTACTTTCAGACGTTACGGGTGGCCGGTTCACCACAGCGAACCACCAGGGGGGGCGAACAGCGCAACCACGCCCGGGGGTTGGAAAACGACCCAAACAGACGTGCCGGCAACGGGACCACGGCCCGGAACCGGGCCGCACCATCACGGCCCGTGGCAGCACAACAGACGTGCAGCCGAACCCCCGGCGGGCGCTAAACCCCCACAAGGCACCGGGCAGGGGCGGGACACAGACATGGCCGACTGAGGGCAAACGAAGCCACAAGGCACTCAAGGGAACGCCCACACAAGGGAAACGGGAAGGGAGGGGGGAAGAGCGAGAACAGGCTGACAGCCGGCTCACACAGCGGTCCCGCAGCAGGGCACAATGCACGGCCACACGCCCGGGCACACACACTCACACCAGGGAAAGGCCGGGAAGGGGGGAAGGGGCGCCCGGAACGCCCCACCCGGAACACCGGCAGGGAGGGGGGGGGCACCACCACGGGGCAAGGCACGGACAGCAGCAACCCCCACACCACCCCAGTCCAGTCCAGTCCAAGGAGGTGCCCCCACAGGAACAGAGGCAGTCTCGGAGGGGGGGGGCGGACCCCCGGAGCAAGGCACGTTGGGGGCCCCCAAAGCACAGCGAGGCCGGCGGAGGGGCGCCAGGAGGAGGAGGAAGGGGGCCCCACAGTCAAAGGCTGGCACAGGCAGGGCAGCCGGGTCCAGCGGTGCTCCTCCGCAGCACCAGCGACGCTCAGGCAGCACCCACGGAGTCACGGGGATGGAGGGGGCCCAGGACCACGGCCAGGGGCAGCAGCAAGCAGCGAGGCGGGCGGGAGCTCACCGAGGTGGGGTCCGCAGGTCGGGAGCGGCCAGCGGGGACCAGGCCCCCCCCCCGGGCCGGGGCGGGAGCCCACACGGGGGCACCACGCCGGGGGGGGCAGGCCAGCGACGCGGGGCTCACGGGCCGCTGCCGGGGGCCCCGCTGGCCCGAGGGCCCGGGTGGCCCGCCCGGTGGACCAGGTGGGGCCAGTGCAGCATGCCCCGGCGGTACCCCTGCAAGGACATGTAGTGGGCGATCAGGTAGTAGGCCTCGAAGGGATCGGGCATGGTGAGGGCCAGCTGCACATCCACACGCGCCCACACCGCCAACAGGGATGACATCTCCACCGCGGAGGGCTCCGGCACACAGCAGGCAGCAGAAGGGGGCCACGGAAGATGCCCCAGCTCCAGAAGCCGCTGGAACGCCGCCCCACGGGTGCGCTGGTACCCACGGGCCCCGTGAACACAGGAGAAGTAGCTCACGGCCAAGGCAGGGCCACCCTCGGCCAGGCACTCCGAGTAGGCGCCCAGACCACACACCACCAGCGCTGACACGGTCTCAGAGGCGCTCCAGGGCACATGGGCGCACAGCACCTCCGGGATGCGCCCCTCGGGGAAACGAGCCAGCCCCAGGGCCTCCGCATGCAGCCGGCAATCACGGGCGCTCACCACATGGCCAAAGTAACGGAGCCCGGAGCTCAGGCTCTCGTAGGCACCTGCACGGCTCCCCGGCCCGGCCAGGAGCAGCTGCACGGCAGGGGTGTGCCACAGGTCGCACAGAGACATGGTCTCGCGGAAGGCCCAGATATGGGGGGCCCCTTGGGGGCCGGACAGCGGGAGCCCCATGGATGGGCAGCCAGCCATGGTCCAGCACAACAGGGAATGGGACACGGAGCCCGGAGGGCACACAGACTGCCCAGGGCCGGGAGAGGCTCGGCCCGGCCCCCGGGACAGGGAACACGGGCCCGCACCGCAACATTGTAGCACAACAGAGCGAGGCGTGGGGTGCGGGCCCGGCACAGCTGCAGAGAACAACAGCGAGCTCTCTGTCTGCCTAATCGCACCTTCAAGGCCATCCCGCTACAAACAGCGAGGGGAGGGGGCCCGGGGTGCTGGGGGCGGGAGCAGCCGGAATGCACCGGCACAGGGCGCGCGCAGGGCCGCGAGGCCGACCCCCGGGCGGGGCCACCAGCACCGGGCCGGCATAAGCGCTCCCAGCCCCCACCGGGGCCCCAGCACCATGGAGCGCGATAGGGCAGGTGGGAACTGGATGTTCCTCGCGCTCGCGGCTGAGTGGCACCGTGACCACACTGAGCAGCTGTGCCTCCTGACCGAGAGGGTGCACCTGGCCGTCCGCCTGCGCTATGTCCTGGCCCTGCGGGCTGGCGTGCGCCTCCGGGGCCAGCAGGCCCGCAGGAGAGTCCGTGGCCGGCTCAGGGCTCGGCGCCGGGCCTGGGGGGCGTGGCTGGCCGCCTGCCGGAGCCTCACCCGGCCCGCTGCGCTCCGAGGGGCCGCGAGGCGGTTCCGCTGGGCAACGCAGACCCTCCGCCGGGCAGCGCTGCTGGCTATGCCCATAGCGCGGAGCCTATGGGTCACGGAGCGGCCCCAGGCCTGGTGGGAGCGGGCCCAGGCCCACTGGGGGGAGGCCGAGTGGGGGTCCCACTTCCGGATGGGCAAGGCCACCCTGCTGCGCCTAGCGGAGCTCCTCACGCCCTGGCTGGAGCGGCAGCACACCTCCATGCGGGAGCCCATCCCCATGGTCCAGCGGGTGGCCATAGGGGTCTGGGCCCTCGCAACGCCCGACTCCTGCCGCTCCGTGTCCCAGCACTTCGGGGTGGGGCTCAGCACGGTCGCCTGCATCGTGCGGGATGTGTGCGAGGCTGTGGAGGGCGTGCTCCTCGACAGGACCATCCAGCTCCTGGACCAGGGCGCTGTGATGGCTGGCTTCGCGGCCGGGGGCTTCCCGAACTGCATCGGAGCCGTGGACGGCACACACATCGAGATCCTGCGCCCGGCCGCGGGGGAGGCCCTGGAGTATGTGAACCGGCACGGATACTACTCCCTGCACCTGCAGGGGGTGGTGGACCACCGGGCCCGCTTCATAGACATCTACACGGGCAACTCCGGCCGGAGTCACGACGCCAGGATCATGACCATCTCCCCCTTCTATGCCCGCATGTACCGGGGGGACTTCGCGGACATGGGCATGAGGTGGATCGAGGGTGTTCCCATGCCCCCCTGCATCCTGGGGGACCCCGCCTACCCCCTGACCCGCTGGCTGATGAAGGTCTACCCTGTCCCGAGCACCCCTGCGGAGCAGGTATACAATACCCGCCTGTGTGCGAGCCGGACCGTGGTGGAGCGTGCCTTCAGGGCCCTGAAGCAGCGCTGGAGGAGTCTAGCTGGCCGCCTGGACTTCACCGTCCCCACCTCCGCCCTGGTGATCGGTGCCTGCTGCGTTCTGCACAATGTGTGCGAGACCGAGGGGGCGGCCCTGGAGTACCCCGAGCCCCACCGGCCCCCCGGTCCTGTTCCCCTGTACGTGAACGCAGGGAACCCCCGGGAGTACCGGTATGCCAAAAGGATCCGGAACGCCCTTGCAACCCACATCGCCCGGGGGGGCCCGCTGTGAGGGCCTTCCCGCCCCTGGGGGCCCCACCCCCCGTTCCGTGCCCATGCCCCTGTACACGCGGTCCCACAGCCCTGTCCCCCCCACAAACGGGCCGGGGACAACTGTCTCTTTACAACACTTTATTGCCCACACAGTGCACACAATCACCCTGTGCCCCCTCCCCACCCCCGTCCCCGTGACCCCGTCCACCACCCGCCCTCATGTGGCCCTCCCCCTCCCCCCCCTTCCCACCATCCCCCCGCGTTTCCTGGGCCGACCCCTCGTGCGGCCGCTTGGGCCCACCGAGCTCTGGGAGCTCCCCTCCCCCCCACTGTCCGTGTCCCCTGCCGTGTCCTGGGCCGGTCCCGGCCCCGGCAGGGGGCCGGGCGGCGGATGGGCAGCTGTGCCCGGTGCCCCGGTCGCGCCCCGGGGGGGCTGGACCCTCCGGAGGCCCGGGGGCACTGGGAGGCGCATGCGAGGGCCCTGGGGCCGGGGGGGCGCCAGGGGCGGCAGGGCTGGGCCCGGGGGCGCCGAGGGGCCCGGCATGGGGACCTGGGCGGGCAGGGCGCCCGGAGGTGCGCCGGCCATCACGTAGGCACACATGGTGCCCGCATGCAGGAGCAGGGAGGTCCCAATGTCGTGGGACCTGTCCATCTTGGCACTGTGCTCCCGCACCATGCCCTGTATGTCCTGCCGGAGGCCCCTGAGCAGCCCCTGCTGCCGCTGGTGCTCCCGGCGCTCCCGCCTCCGCTCCAGGCGCACCTCCGCCTCCAGCCGGCGGTCTGTCTCCAGGGCCTTCTCCATGGACCGCTCTATGGCCGCCTCCATGCGGTCCACGGAGGCGATCATGCGCTCCCCCTGTTCCTCCGCCCTGCGGACGATGTCCTCCGCTTGCTCCTCCCTGCGCCTGCGGACCCGCGCCCGGTACTCCCGCATCCGCTGGGCTGGGGCTGCGGCCGGCGGAGGCGCCGCGCGCGGGGGCTGCCCTGTGGAAATGGGCGGGTGGGTCAGTGCAGGGCCCTGTCCCCTAGCGGGGTCGGGTCCCGGGGCCCCCTGCCCCCCCTCCCCCACTGAGGCCAGAGGCCCCCCTGGGCTGGCGCCCGGGGGGCCCTCCCGCAATCCCAGCCCTCCCGCCTTACCTGGGTCCGGCACCTGCTCTCCTGTGCCCTCCGCGGGGGCCTGCACCGTCTCGCTGGCCCGGTCCTGGGGCTCCCCATGTCCTGCGGGCGGGAGAGGGGGGAGCGGGTGAAGGGGGCTGGTTGTGGCCCCTGCAGCAGGGCCCCCACCCCCGCCCCTGCCACCGGCCCCCTGGTCGTGCCCCCCCCTGCCCTGGGGGCCCGCTTACCCTCTATGTCCGTCTCCGAGCCTTCGGAGGCCGGCGCCTCACCCTGGGAGTGCTCCCCCTGGGACCACTGGCTGAGGGTGGTGAAGGTGCCGACCTCCGACTCCGCCTGGCCGGCCCGGCGTTGGGATGTCTCCGGGCTGCTGCTGGGGGGGGGCCTTGGGGCTTCTGCGGGTCCCGGGTGGTCCTCCTGGGGGTGGGGGTCCCCTGAGCTCGTGTCTACCGGGCGGGCGGCGAGGGGAGGGGGTACCTCGGCCCGCTCCCTGCCCTGGACCACAGCGCTGCCCACCAGGCGTGGGGCAACTATGGAGCCCTTCATGTGAAGGATGCGGTCCAGGGCATCGTAGTAGGGGGCGGTGCGGGCCCCGTGGCCGGAGCGGCTGTTATTGTCCTTGAGGGCCTTGTACCCCCTCTTGAGCTCCTTGGCCTTCGAGCGACACTGGTTGACAGTGCGCTCGTGCCCCGCCGCCTCCATGTCGCGCACGATGTCCCGGTAGACATGCTCGTTGCGCTGGTTTATTGCGAGCTCCACCTGGTACTCGAGGGTCCCCCAGATCCGTATGAAGTCCCGGGTCTCCTGGAGGCCCCACTGTCCCCCTCTGTGATAGGCCTTCCTCCGGCTGGGCCCCTGCTGTTCCTCCTCCCGGTGCAGCTCCTGCTGCACCTGCCTGTGCTCCTCCTCCACCTCCTCCTGGGGGTGCGCCTCCAGGGGCCGGGGGCCGGGCTCCTCCTGGGGCTCGTCCGCCCGGGCCGACTTTCGTGTCTGGGGGGGGGAAGGGGGGTGGTTGGTTGCTGGGTGAGGGTGTGGGCCCTCTCGGGGGCCCCCTGCCCCCCTGCCCTCCGCCCGGGGTCCCCCTGCCCCCCTGCCTTCCGCCCGGGGTCCCCCCGGCCCCCTCCACAGGGGGTTCCCCTGTGCCCCCTGTTCCCCTCCCAGTGGGTGCCCTTACCCGTTTCCTGGGTGCCTCCTGTGGGCCTGTTCCGGCCGCTGTCCCCGGGGCGGCGCGACCCGGCTGCAGCTGTGGTTGGTGTTCCCGGGGCGCCTCCCTGGTCGGGTGCTCCCGTGTGCCCCCTTCCTGCACCTGTGCCCCCTCCGCCTGCATCGCTGGGCCTGGCTGCACGTCCTCCGCCTCCTGTGCCGCCGCTGTCGCTGTTCGTGCCTCCGGTCTCTTCCGCTTCCCTCCTCGCTCCATCCCGCCACGCTTGCTTGCTGCTGCTCTCGCTTTAAATCTCCCTCCGGTGTTTGTGTTGGTGCTGGTTGCCTGGCAGCGACGCTGCGTGCCTCGTCCCCGGCCGGGGCTCCATTTTTTTGGTTCCGCTGGGGGATTGGCGTCCAGACGTTACTTTTGCTTGGTTCCCTGTGGGGGTTGGTTTGACCACGCTTCCCGAGACCTTCCCCCGGCTAGCCCGGGAAGCGTGGTTCAAACTGACCCCATGTGGGTATTGAGCGTGATGAACATCTGGCGCACGCCGTTCAGACGTTCCGGGCCCTTTGGCCCCGCGGGGGGGTTGAGCGTGGTTCAGTGTGGTTCACCGTGATCTCGTAACGTCTGAAAACACCCATTCATGAGGATGTGAGAGCTTTCTTTGACTAGTTTTTTTTTCTGATTTTTTTATTCTTTCTTTGATTTTTTTTCCTTTGACCTTTTTCTGTTTTTGACTAACACGGTCTCACAGAGAATGGATTGGTTTCTCTCAGGCTGCTGGTGTGACAGCTCACACCTCCCCTTGCCAATTATTAAAAGAAATAAAATCCCCAAAGAAATTACAGTGGAGTATAGGATTAAATTGAGTCTGAGGACACTATATTGGAAATGATCATAAAACAATACAAAACACATGAATTTAATGAAACCTATACATTTATTTACTTCGACCTCTCCCTCTTATAGGGATATGACTGCTGCGTGCAAGTAAGCTAAACAAACTACCAACAATGTAGCCTGCAAGGTTGCCCTTCCCTGAATGAGGAATGGGCAATGAAGATGTGTCATGTGTAATTTAGAATGCTAGATCCCATCCAGAACTTCAGATCTTGGCCATTTTCACACAAGACATTCTCCACCCACGCACTATGCATGTTGCAGGGCTGCAGTGTTGCCCTATGGGTGCCCTGTAACATGTATAGTGGGTGGAGAGTGTCTTGTGTGAAAGCTCCCCTTGTTGGAATGAATGTTTCTCAGGTGACTTCCCCCTCGAGTTCCTTCTGAGGTGAGGGCCTATGTTTTGTGTAGGTGTAAAGAGATATCTTTTATTGGACCAACTCAAGTTGGTCAGCCTGCTGAAGGACCCTGTGAGATCCGAAAGCTTGCGCACCTCCACCAACCTGAGAAGATATCTCCATTTTGTTTCAGAAACAGAAGTGCATAGATCATCATTAACTCCTTCATGGCCAATTTGCCCCCGCCCTCCATATGAATGCCAATCTGAGTAAAACTGACCCAACATAGTAAATAAAATGGAGACTTGACAAATGCAGAATGGCAGACTCAGCCCTGCCTGCATCACAGACTATTGTCATTCCTGCTGCTCCCATTGGCTGCACCCTGTAGTTCCACCCAGCCTCCGTGTCATTCCAGCCACTCCTACTGGCCTGTACCCTGTCATTCCAGCAGCTCCTGGTAGCCTCCTTGCTATCATTCCACCCAGCCCCCATCATTCCACCCTCTCATGGAGGCACTCTGTCATTCCACCCATCTTCCATAATTCCATCTGTTTCTGGTGGCCTAAGCTGTGCCATTCCACTTAGCCCCTAGTTATTCCAACTACTCCTGGTGCCTGCACCCTGTCATCCCACCCATCGTTCCAGCCTCTCATGGTGGCTTCCTCCGTGTAATTTCCACTCAGCTCTGACATAATTCCCACTGCTCCTGCAGGCCTGGACCCTGACATTTCAGGCCCCTATCATTCCAGCAGCTCATGGTGGTTTCGTTACTGTCCGTCCACCAAGCCCACTCCCCATCCCAGTCTCTCTTGGTACCTCCTCCCTGTCATTGCACCCAGGCCTCTCTTTCCATCTGCTTCCAGTGGCTTCCTTTTTGTTATTTCACCTAGTTCCCTTTCAAACTAATTGTTCCCAATAGAGAGACTGGAATGATTGGGAGCTAAGTGGAATGACAAGAGGGCAGGCCATCAGGAGTGGTTGGAATGACAGCAAAGAGACCACCAGGAGATGGGGGTCTGGGTGGAATGACTGCAAGGGAGTCACTGAGAGAGGCTGGAATGAGCAAGGCTGGGTGGAATGACAGGGTGCAGGCCACCAGAAGTGGCTAGAATGACAGTGAGGAGGCCACTGAGAGAGGCTGGAATGAAGATGGCCTGGGTAGAATCACAATAGGAGGCTGCTATCAGACAGGATTGATGGGTGGAATGACAAGGTGCAGGCCACTAGGGGTTGCTGGAATGATGGAGGAGGGGATGCCACAAGGAGCAGCTGGGATGGCTTGGGAATGAATAGGTGGGCACCAGAAGCTGCTCAGAACGCAAGAAGCTGCCCTGAGTCTATAGTGAGGGGCAGGGTAAAGATGTGAAAAATAAAGCAATAAATCCTGGCCTTTTTTTTTTAGTCCCCAGGTCCTTCCCCTTCCTTGTCATTCTAGATTCCTTTCCATACCCCCTTTCTTTCAGACCCCCCCCCGCTTTTTATTGCCCATAAAGAGCTATTGTCATTTGCAAAGCCCCATGATTTCCAATTTGCATTCATGTTTCCTCTATTGTTCCCAAACGGCATTTCTTGTTAGGTGCTTTGTGCTAATGGAGTAACTGCTCGGCTCTATTACACCGGAAATCCTATTGCCTTTGTCTGATGCTGCGAGATAACCGGGCCAACAGCGGCGATCTCAATTCCCTTGGGGGCAGGGCTAACCTCTCCGCAGCGGCGCTGTGATTGGCTAGGGGAGCATCAGGGGGCGGGGCGGCCTGGAACGTATAGGGGAAGTTTCGCTATTTGCGCTTCTTGCGTTGTGAGTCTGCGTAAGTTCTGGGCCGCAGGCTAAGGCGGGTCACGTGGTAGCTGAGCGGGTTGAGGGCTGGGGAAGCACGTGGTGGGTGCCTTTCCCGCGCTGAGCGGCTGCGGAGCAGCTAGGGGCGCGAGCGAGATGAAGCGCGGTGGCGGCAGCTGCTCAGGACTCTCAGGGGAGGAGCAACAGGTAGCGCGCGGGTAGGGGCCCTGGTCTGGGGCCAACCCGCCCCGATGTGGGGGAGGGGGGTATAACGGTTTCGACATTTCCCTCTCTCACGGCCTGACAGGTTCCTGGGATTTGGGGTAATTTCTCGCCTCAGACCAATCTAGGGTTGTCACCTATGGATATTTTTTCCAGGCCACTTACGAAACATACATGTTTCAGGGCCTGCATTGGCATCAATGCAGGCCCCGCAACATGTATGTTTCATAAGTGGCCTGGAAAAAACATTCATAGGTGGCAACTCTAAACCAAACTCTGTGAGACACCCACCCCCCCAGGTGGCTTCGGAGTGAGGGCTGCTACACGCCAGGGTTGCTGGGAAAGTCATGATGCCTACCCTGTACCAGTGATCACAGCATCAGGGCCCCACTATGGTGATCAGCTGGAGTGTGAGCCAGGGTCCCCCACTGCTCCAGAGAGGATGCACTAGTCGGCAGCATCCCAGCTCCAGAGACTATTGTCTTGTTATCACAGGTCTTTGATCTCTGCCTGGGGATCAGCCCTGTCCTGTGACTAGTTCTCTCTCTGTTTTTTAATCTGGCCCCTTTCCAGTTCATGGATCCATTTCCTACCACCAAGCACTGAAAGAGTGAACTCAATATAGGGGAGCAGAGAGATGGATGTGCGGGCAAGGATAGGAGATGGAACCATGGTGCACATCCATGATCTTGGCCTTCCAGTCCTTGAACACATCCCTTAAGCACCCCTTGTCCCAGCTTTTGTGTGGTCCTTGGAGCTTCTACTAATTTTCAAGGTAACCTCTGGGAGGGAAAGATTCCCCACCCCTGCTAGCTGTCTGGATCCTTGGATCAGTTCTTGGTATAATGTACCAGTTGGTGACTGGGCCAACCTCATTGCAGGTTACAGAAATGTGATCTGAGTGTAATGTGTGTTTAAAGCCCTAAGTTAGTGCTAGCTACTTGCTTCCTCTGCATGGTTGCCCATTGTGTGGGGTCAGCGCCAGCACATGGCTGGTATAATGCACATGGCTGGTGTAATGCAGAGCAAGGAAAGTAACTTACATGTAACTGAGGTTCTTCAAGATAGCTCCATACAAACTTACACGTGGGTCTTGTGAGTCTTTCTCACAATACTTCTGGATATTCACTAGCTGTACATCATAACACATTCCATGACCAGCTCATGCTCTCTAGTACATAATGGGTAGTACCTCTCCTCTGTTCCTTTGAACCTGAAATAGGATGCTTTTAAACAACCATCTTCCTACCCCCCTATATATGTTGCAGGACTGCAGTAGTGCCCTTTGGTGCCCTGCAACATGTATAATGGGTGGGGAGGTGCTTATCTAAAAGCACTCTTACTCTGGGATGGAAGGTTGGGCAAAGTGAAAATGTACAGAGCCATCTCGATGAATCTCAGTTACAGATAAGTAACTTCCCCTTCTGCTTTGAGTGGCTCCATAATTCTCACACATGGGTGAATACCAAGCCATGCTTATCTGTGGTGGTGGGCGAGAGTATTTCTCATGTATGACTTTGGAAAACGACACCAACCCTCTTGTGAAATATCCAGTGTAGTTTCAACGAAGAACTTTATTGTTACCAATGTTATCCTATGTAAGCATTACACTCATCCATTCTCATTTTACATGAGCAGCGTTTAGAATTGCAGTTCCCACCGAAGCACTGACTGCAAATTACAAAGCATATTTTATAAGTTTATTTACTTATTTTACATTTTTACCCTGCCATTTCCTGAAGGCTCAGGGCAGCTTACAAAAAATAATTAAATACAATTCAACAAAAAAAGCCTACCTCACACCACAACCTCTCACCCTAATCCCTATCCCTGCCTGCCAAATGTTTTACTAAAAAAAGTTTTACACCACCTCTGAGAGGTACTCGGATGAAGAGTATCTGCAAAGAGGCCATGTTGCAACCTTGCAAATGTCTCCTCCTGATATCTGACCTAACACTGCCACTGTTGCACCCACAACCCTGGTCGAATGTGCCCTTAAGTTTATAAGAAGCTCCTTATTTTATTTGCTTATAACAAATATTGATACATGTAACCAATTACTGTGACAAAGTTTGAAATGAGACCATTTCCCAATTTATGTTGAGAATATGACTGAAATGGACTCTTCCTTATTCTGGCCATTTTCTGTAAGTAGTAAAGAAGAATTCTCTTTATATCCAAAGTATGTTTCTTCATTTGCAATGATAAATATGGTTTTGGTTTGTGAACTGGCAGTATAATCTGCTGATTTAGATGGACATTATTTAGAGAGGAAAACCAGACTCAACGTAATTACTACCTTGTCATCATGGAATCCTATGGCGGTGAGGTTAAAATAGATGACAACTGGCGAACTCTCCTTATTGATGTTAATTGCTACTAAAAATGTTTGTCTAGTTAAATGAAATAACGATGCTTTCCAAGCAGGCTCAAAAGGTGGTTCCATTAATACATTTAAAATCAAATTTAAGTCCAAAGATGAAACTGGGTGTTTCACCATTGGAAATAAATGATTAATACCCCTCAAGAATGTCTTAATCAAAGGATGCATAAAAACTGAATATTCTCCTATGTTATGTATGTGTCTCAAAATGGCGGCTAAGTGAACCTTTATAAAGCTAAACCTATTTTGGTCAATTGTAACAAATATGTCAAAACATGTTCAGTATCTGATTAGTTGAGATCTATTATCTCGTTCGCTTAACCAACTATAGAACCACTTCCTCTTTAATCTATGTCTTGTCAGTGGAAGGCTTTATATCATTCTGTAATACATACTCCACCTCCTTTTCTATAATCAGATATGGTGCTGCAAATTTATTCTCCAAGCTACTATGGCTTCTGCTTCTTTGCTGAGTTGAGCAGAATGAGTACCTCCCTGTTTGTTTAGGTAACGTACCACTGTAGTGTAGATACATGGGCCTGTAAATGTCTTACAAAGTTAATGCCTTCATCTCCAGCTGGCTGATAACATCCTTTCCTGCTTGTTCCACGGACCACCTGAAGAATGTTCATACGAGCTCCCTCCATCTTAAAAGAGGAGCATCTGATGTAACATGTTTGTTGGACATAATGATGTATAAGGAATCCTCTTCATAAAAAAGACTCTGTCCTTCCATATAAGTAGTGTTTTAAATATGTTATCAGGTAACTTTATTTTCATTGTTATCCTATGTCTCTGTGGATTGTAACTTTTCAACAACCAGCGTTGTAGTGTTCTCATGAAAAGACTAGCATAAGGCATCACATTTGTCGTTGATGCCATTATTCCTAATAAGCTCATATTAATTACTTACAACCCCAGATTGTTAAAAGTTTGTAATGTCAACTGCACATTACATTTAATTGTGAATCAGCAATTAGTAGCCAGTTATCAAGATATGGAAAGATCCTAATTCCTTGAAGCCTGAAATGATGAGCAATAACTGGTGCTATGGTCTTGCTAAACGCTCCAGGAGCAGAGGACAACCCCGATGGAAGCATATTGATAATGTTTCCCGTCATACACAAATCTGAAAAATCTCTTATGGCTGTTGCTTAGCTTTACATGCAGATATGCATCCTTAAGGTTTAGGGATACCTACCACTGATCTGGCCTCAGATATGTTGTTAGCATCTGTAACATTACCATGTGAAACAAAATATTTCAAACTCTTATTTAGCAAATGCAAGTCTAAGATAGGGTGATAACCCTCAGACTTCTTATAGATTACAGAGTAGGGGGAATAAAATCCTTCTGTTTATTTGTTCCACAGGCACAAACACAGTGACTTCCTTTTGCAAAAGCAACAAAACCACTTTATCCAGAAATAACTTTTTCCTCTGTAGATAATTGTTTTGTCCTTGGTGGAGGACCGTTATCTTCTGGCAACAATATAAATTGAACAGAATATACTTAATCACCTCAAGAGCTGACAAGTCCGCTGCAATCGACTCCCAAACATGGAAAAATGAACATAATCAATTTTTAAACGAGACAGCAGACACAGCCTCTATTATAGATTGCAGACTGCTGTCGTTTCCCTGTAGTTGTTACCTCTGTTTGTGTTCAGCAGGGTGTACCTTGCTAGTACGCTGTTGCTTATACTTGTCTGATGATCTCCTCCCTGAGCCATAAAGGTATGTCGCAGGATTAAACCTGAGTCTGTAGTGGTAATAGGAAGAAGAAGATGAATTGTATGGTTTGTTGTACCTATTAATGTAGTGCCGCTGGCTGTAGTGGTGTTGGCGACCCCTCTGGACCATGAGCCAGAGGTGGTGTAAGGCTTTCCTGTTTGAAAAAGCATTTGGTGGTTGGGCTAGGGGTTAGATAGGGGTGGGTTTTGAAGGGTGGTTTTGGGGTAGGGTTGTGAGGTGGGGGTGGAGAATTGGAAGGTGGTATTATGTGGGTTTGAAGAAGAATTGGGGGTTTTAAGGGTATTTTTATATGTTTTATGTTTGTCAGCTGCCCTGAAGCTTGGTAAGGGCGGCATATAAATTAAAATAAATAAACAAAATGAACATAGAATATGCTGTCGAACAAGACATTTGCATCTTTTCCAAAACCTCATCTGTGCTAGCTGCAAACAACCTGTCACCATCATCATAAAATGGGAGGTTCTCTGTGTAGGACTTATTATGATGTTCCCTATTAGTTGATCTTAACTGTGCGTAGCGATGCATAACAATAGCATTGGCCACTGCTTGGGATGCTGTATTACAAATGCATTGCAAGTTTTGTAATTGAAAACGCAATGTGATAAATGTATCTTTCCTCTGCTTCAAAGGTATTAATTGTATAAGTTTTTTTTATTGCTTCTCAAAGAAAATGTTGGTATGATGCCATACCACTGGCATAACTGGAGGCACGAATTATCATTGTCCCTGAAGCAAATGCCCTGCATCACAAAAATAGCAATTCTCCTGCCATCCTTGTCAGCTAGCGAGGTCTCCCGTGCCTCTCTTTCCCCCTTATTTGAGGATGCATTCACCACTAGTGAGTTTGGTTGTGGATGCTTTATATACATTTGGGCTGTAGATAGAGGGAAACTATAAAAAGAACTTGCGGAGGGGCATACCAGAGCCGCTGGTGGTGGTGGTGACCATAGCTTCCTCACCCCTCTGTCTCTAACTTAGGGAGAAGTGGGAGGGAGTTTGATGGCATCTGGGCGATCCAGTATTTTAAAGATGGGGTCAGCCTCCGCTTCCTGTATTGCCACTGTTTGAAGTGATAATGTCTTGGTAAATCTCCGGCGAAACAGCAGAAATTGGCGGTTGTCCTCCATTGAGGGAATACTGCTGTGTCTGCAACCTCATCAGAAGATGGTGTTGAGATTAGGTCAAATGGATCTGACATATCTGTGTCCATGGCAGGCATAACTGGAGGTTGCTGTAATATACAAGTGTCCTTTGGCAATACAGGCATAGTTGGTTCCAATCGCATGTCATTTTTGTCTTCAGGATCCTTAGGTATTTGCTGTTTCCCTTCCACAACCTCTTCAGGTTATGGTAAGATTTTTCCTCCTCTTAGTCTTCCTCTTTGTCATTTTCTTAACAACCACCTCTACTTTTCTAGCAGCTTGAGGCTTCCCCTCACTAGCTAAGTTGTGAGAGTTATTTCTCTGTCCTAAACCCTGCTGTATGTTGAATGATTCTCCTTACGACATCAGTGATACTACTCCCCACGACAGTGAAGGCTCAGTCGGCAGCATTATCACCTTTTGACACTGACTGGTCTCGCGCTCTGGTGGGCTGACGTCAATGTGGTAGGGAGAGATGCTTTCAAAGCATTTTCTGTTACTGACGCCATAGCTGAAAGATGTTTATTGGCTTGATGAGACCCAACTAAAATCTTTTGTAGGCAATCTATAATGATCTCTGTATTTATTTATTTATTTTTATTTATTTCCTTGCATTTTTAGCCGCCCCCTCATGCCAATGGCATCTCGGGGCGGCTTAAAACAGATAAAATATATAACAATAAAATTCAATTTAAAACATAACTACAACGCTCATATCTTAAAAAAATTCTTCAAAAACCAGAAATCCTCCACCCAAAGAAACTGTCACCCCCCTCAGGCCTGGACAAGCTGCCAGGTTTTACAGGCTCGGTGGAAAGCCAATAGACTTGGGGCTAGGTGGACTTCCTCCGGAAAGGAGTTCCAAAGCCGCGGCCTGGCCACCAAGAACGCCCTCTCCATTGTGGCCTCCCGGTTTACCTGGGGGACCTCCAAAAAGGCGCCTCTGGCAGACTGAAGGGGTCGCTCTGAGACGCGGAGGGTGAGACGGTCCCTGAAATATGAGGGACCAAGACCGTGTAGGGCTTTATAGGCCAAAAACAACACCTTGAATCTGGCCTAGTACGTGATAGGCAGCCAGCGCAGGACACAGAGCATGGGAGTAATATGTTCCCACTGACCCGTCCCCATCAGGAGACGGGCTGCTGCGTTCTGCATTAGCTGCAGCCTCCAGACCAGCATCATGGGAAGCCCCACGTAGAGCACGTTGCAGTAGTCTAGCCTCGAGGTGATGAAGGCATGAATGAGGGTGGCCAGGTCGGGCCTGGAAATGAATGGATGCAGCCTCTGCACCAAATACAGCTGGAGGAAGGCGGCTTTAGCCACTGCCTCCACCTGTCGATCCAGGTGGAGGTCTGAGTCCAACAACACTCCCAGACTCTGAACCTGCCAAAACCTCCTTCGCCCTACCCTGCACCATCACTTCTGTTTTATCGGGATTGAGCTTCAGTCTGCTCTGCCGCATCCAATCCGCCACGGCCTCCAAACACTGGAACAGCACTGAGCTAGCAGGACCTGGGTCAGTTGAAAAAGAGAGATACAGCTGAGTATCATCAACATATTGGTGACAATGTACCCCGAACCATCTCATGATCTCGCCCAAGGGCTGCATATACACATTAAACAATAGCATAGGCAAGATCGAACCTTGCGGAATGCCACAGGTTAGGGCCCAGGGGCTAGATGTTTCTGCCCCCAGTACCACCCGCTGGCTTCTTCCCAAGAGGAATGAGCGGAACCATCCAAGGACAGTCCTGCCCAGACCCCCCAGGTCTCACAATCGTCTCAATAGCAGTCCGTGGTCCACTGTATCAAAAGTGGCCGAGAGATCTAGCAGGATCAGAAACATTGAATGTCCTGTGTCCATCTCCTGGCGGAGATCGTCTACCAAGGCCACCAGTGCTGTCTTCGTGCCATAGCCGGGGCGGAACCCAGACTGAAAAGGGTCAAGGAAAGCGACACTGTCCAGATGTACCTGGAGCTACAGTGCCACTGCCCGTTCTTTATCTGAGGAGGCCCATAATCTACCAACGTGGAGAGAAGAGGAGAATTATCTTTTTAGTTTTATTTGATAATCTTGACCTTCCTGAGCAACTATCCAGCTTCTTAAGCACCTCAGTAATTTTCTTTACTTTCTTGCCCTTTGATAACAATGCCCCAGGCACTCTTAAAAATATAGGTAATCTTTTCATCTCAGTAGGCGGTTCTGGTGTATCAGGAGACTGGTGAGGATCACTTTGTGAATGTTCAGCTGTATCACCTGCCGACGCTGTAGCTGTTGACATCAATGGGACAGCTTCAGAAGGATCTCTGGATCCTATTGTCATCGGAGGTTCAGATGCTGATCTATTTGGAGCATCCTTCTTCCCCTTCATCTTGATTGCCTGTTCTACTAGTAACCCTAGCAAATGCAAATACACCCCTGTGAGTCTGAGGGGTGAGCAAGGAACATGCGTCACAACACTGTCATATGTTCAGTTCCCAAACAAATAACATAAATATCACAAAGATCTTTGGTTGGTAACTTTCGCTCACATTGGGAAAAGTGCTTGAATCCTGTTTTTGAAGTCCTAGTGCTAGTGCTGTTCTTTTGTATTGCTTAGGTGATCAAAAATAGAGCGGTTGGAAAGAACAGAGGACATATGGATAGGGTACCTGTTGTTGTTGTTGTTAGCAAACATTATTAGCAAACATTTATATAGTGCCAGCAGTGTACCTGGCACTTTACAAAGTAATAAAATAGACATGGTCCCTTCCCTTGGGGCTTACAATCTGAGAGATAGGAGTTGTGGGAGAGACATAGGAAGGCGAACAGAGGGAGAGACAAGGGGTCTAACATTCATGAAGATGCGAGGTATCAAGTGAACATACTTGGCTTGGTTACGATGAGAATGACAGCAGGCAGGTCCATGTTGCAAGGATAAGGGTAAACCGATCGTAGGTATAGGAATAGTGGCTCAGCAGGATAAAGAGTCAGACAGAGCAGAGCGAAAGAGGTGAGTTTTAAGGAGAGATTTGAAGGTATGAAGGGAGGGGGCAAGGCGGATGTGGACAGGGAGGGAGTTCCAGGCATGGGGGGCAGCAAGTGAGAAGGGACGAAGGCGCTTAGGGGAGCAGGGAAGGCGTGGAAGGGTGAGAGAAGGGACAGAGGAGGAGCGAAGTGCACGGGCTGGAGTATGGAGGGCGATAAGTGCAGAGAGGTAGGGGGGAGCAAGGTTGTGAAGAGCTTTATAGGTGAAGACTAGGAGCTTGTGCAGGATTCGTTCAGGAAGGGGAAGCCAGTGAAGCGAAGAGAGGAGGGGCTGCACATGGTCGAAGCGACTGGCGAGGTAGATGACCCTGGCAGCAGAGTTTTGGACAGAGATGAGGGGAGAAAGGTGAGACCGGGGAAGGCCAGTGAGAAGGAGGTTACAGTAATCGAGGCGAGAGATGACCAGAGCATGAACAAGAGTTTTGGCAGACGAGACAGAGAGAAAAGGGCGAATCTTAGCAATGTTATGGAGGGAGAAGCGACAGGATTTAGCAACAGAGTCAATGTAGGGTTTAAAAGAAAGGGGTGAGTCAAAGATGAAGCCTAGGCTACGAACTTGGGGGACAGGCAGGATGGTGACTCCATCAATAATTATTGACAGAGAGGAAGGATGAGGCGGGAAGATGAGTTCAGTTTTAGCCATGTTGAGTTTGAGTTGACGTTGAGACATCCAGGTAGAGATGTCAGAGAGACAGTTGGTGAGACGAGCTTGAACAGAGGGAGTAGAGAGAGAGTTGAGTGTCATCAGCATAGAGGTGGTATGGAAGCCATGGGAGGCAATGAGTTTGCCTAAGGATGAGGTATAGATCTAGAAGAGGGCCAAGAACATAGCCTTGAGGAACACCAACTGAGAGGGGGAAGGAGGAGGAGGCGGAGTTGGAGAGAGACACATTAAAGGAGCGGTCAAAGAGGTAGGAGTTGCATACTAGGGTGTGCGAGAGGGTCATGAAATGTATTGTTAGGATTGACAGCTAACGAATGTCCAGAGATATAATGATAGAGGCTCACGAGACCCATGTGTGAGAATTACAGAGCCACTTGGAGAACCTTCAGCTCAGCTTGCCTCTTCCTGTCCACATATACTTACCCGGGCCATAGAGGAGCAGTGGAGGGTCCCAGGGAGTGTCAGTAAGCTGTTGCTGCTGTTCACTGCATCTGGATCCCATTGCTGCTGCTTGTAGAGACCCACTGCTGCTCCCTGGACTTGGCTTTGCTGCTCAGGTACCATGTGAGGCAGGGGGTGGAAGTGGCTGCAGAAGCAAGCAGTAGTAGAAGGTCCTGAGTGGTGGTGGCGTCAACGGGAGCAGCAGCAGGTCATGGGGGACTAGTGAGCTGATGCTCCTAAGACCTTTGGTCACCTTCACTGGTCCTGCTCCTGCTGCTCTCCAGAGTATAGTTTGCTAAAATCCAGCCCTGCCTTACTGTTGCCACTGCAAAAACCCTAGTCCATGCTTTAGTCATCTCTCGCCTTTACTACTGCAACTTCCTCCTTACTGGCCTCCCTTGTTCTGATCTCGCCCCCCTCAACGTTGTTCAGTGCTCCGCAGCCAGAATCATTCACCTTGCCCGTCGCTTTGACCACATTCAGCCTTTCCTCTCTGCCCTATACTGGCTTCCTCTACGTGAACGCATTCAGCACAAGCTCCTAGTCTTCCCTTTCAAGGCTCTTCATGGCCTTGCTCCCCCATATCTCTCCATTCTTGTATCCTGCCACATTCCTGCCTGGGAGCTTTGCTCCTCCTCTGCCCCCACCTGCTTGTGACCCCCTTGCTCCTCTAAACGTCTTTGTCCCTTCTCCCTTCATGCCTGGAACTCCCTCCCTGGATATGTTCGCTCTGCTTCTTTCTTCCTAACTTTCAGATCCCTCCTGAAAACCCACCTCTTCCATCAGGCCTTCCTTAGATTTTCATGAATGAAACTGTCCTCTTCTCCCCCCAGTTAGAATCCAGTTCCCTGTAACTAAGTGAAGCACGTGCACCTGCAACTTCTCAACCTTATGAATGTACTCTTGTCTCTCCCGATGTTCGCCTCTCCCTTGTCTCCCCTTTCCCTGTCTCTTAGATTGTAAGCCCCTTAAGGGTAGGGACTTGTCTGTAACAATTGATTGTACAGTGCCACGTACATCGCTGGCTCTATATAAATAAATAATAATAGTAATAATGATGTGTGGAACCACCAGTATCCGGTAGACCATTGCAGAGAAGGCTGGAGAGGCAGCACAATCAATACTTTGTTTAAGAAGCTTTCCTTACAGGTTGCAATACTTAAATTGCTCTACTTGCCAAAAGCACCCTCACTTCATTGGGGCTTGTGCCCAGTTCTTGAGGGTCAGACTGATGATTCTTTGGTGATATCTTCTGGCTAACTGAAGATAGTTTGATAGATTCCAGAGGAAACTATTTTCACTAGATTTCTTGCCAACCTGGAAGGTGGTCAAAACAGCTGGCTGAAAGCGGAGCTGCAGCAACTACCCACTACACAGACGAACAGCAGCTCTGCCTTGCGCCGGTGCCCCGGATTTGGGCGGCCTGCTTCACTGGCAGTGATCTGGGTTGTTCAGAGCACTGCAAGCAGGACTGGAGAGCCTCTGCTCTGCCTGCACATCTGGTCACCTGCCTTTACACGGACGGGTCATCCGGGGGTGAGGCATAGCAGAAGCGGGGCTGCCATCTGTCTGTTTACACTCTCTATGAAGGTCAATTTTTAAGACTTGTTGAAATGTGTCTTTGTTGGGGGGATCTGATTTCAGTAGGAGACCCACTGAAATTTAGCAGTGAGGCTGAGGTTTCAGCAATCTTTGTGAAACTAGTGAAAGCTACAGCATAAGCCTTTGAAGATCCTAAAAATAATTGTCTAGTATGTGAATATTCGTAGGTTCATGTACAAATAAGCTTATTATTAGGGCGTGGCAGTAGGCACACTAATAGAGGCCTCAGGGTTGGAGTAATCCTTCCTGTAATTTAACCCTAGAGTTGTTGGTTCAAGGACCGTACGGTCCTCCATGGGTAGCACTCTTATATCTCCAGGGCTGCGCAATTATATGTTCCCTTGACTATAATATTATAATACCCAGAAATGCTCTTGGATAATTTTTATCATATTACTTTGTTATTTTATATGCATTATTTTACTGCCCGATATGCATTGTTTTACTGCCTATGTATGTCCTACTCTGTTGAGGACGTATATTCGTCCGATGTACATTCCATTTATGTATTGGCCATGCAGAATAAACTTGACTTGACTTGAATAAGCCTATTAATCCTTGCAGCATCCCCTAAGGTAAATATATGTTAATAGCCAGTTAAGTTCATTGTATAAGAATTGTTTTGTGTACTTCCAATCAGGTAACCTACACACATTATCAAATTAAAGCTCTGGAAATGTACAGTTGCCATCAATTGTAAAAAAAGTCAATAAATCAAATGGAAACAAAAAATTAGAACTGTTAAGCAGTGTCTCCACCTTGCTAAAAGTGGTGATGTGCTTCAGTCTCTTTGCAGACTTCAGAAAGTGCAGGTCTGAGCTTGACAGTTCCACAACTCAGTTATTTATGGCTTTGAGTCAATGGCAGACGTTAGACAAAGTTGGAATACATAGTAAAAATTTGTTTTCAGTTGAAGTGTTTTAGCATTTTATGGTAATAGGCTCACAAGTGTATCAAACGGTTAAACTTTGTAGCTGTGGAAATTGATATATGCAAAGTTGAAATGATTTGCACAATTCATAGAGTGACAAGATGATCCTAGAATTGAGTAGTTCTAGCACTTGGTGCCATGCATTAAGACCAGTAGATATTATTTCCTTTCAAAAGAAAATATTATACTGTTGAAGTGATTTTTATTTATATATATATATATATATATATATATATATATATATATATATATAAAATCATTTAATACCCCGCCCCTCCTGCTCCA
>QEPC01013929.1:1689781-1718778 GCA_003113815.1 Sphenodon punctatus | reverse complement strand
GACGGAGGTGATAATGGTGAGGAGGGCGAGGGAGGTAGTGGCCCCCCTGATTGGGGGGGTTCGCCCTCCTATCGCTCAGCAGGTCCGGAGTTTGGGGGTGATACTGGATGCGGACCTCCGCCTGGAATGACAGGTGGAGGCAGTCGCTAAGGCTGCCTTCCGCCAGTTGTATCTGGTGTGTAGGCTGTGTCCGTTTGTCTCCGGCCCGGACCCGGCCTCCCTCATCCATGCCTTCGTCACCTCGAGGCTGCACTACTGTAATGCGCTCTACGTGGGGCTTCCCTTGTTCCTGGTTCGGAGGCTGCAGCTCGTGCAGAATGCGGCGGCCCGTCTCCTTACGGGGACGGGTCGTCGGGAGCACATAACACCTGTGCTCCGGACTCTGCACTGGTTGCCAATAGTGTACCGAGCCAGGTTCAAGGTTTTGGTGTTGATCTATAAGGCCCTTCACGGTCTGGGCCCCTCGTACCTCAGGGACCTACTCGCCCTCCGCGCCCCAGAGCGGCTCCTTCGGTCGGCCGGGGGTGCCTTCTTGGAGGTTCCCCGCGTAAAGCTGGGGGCCACAATGGAGAGGGCATTCTCGGTGGCCGCGCCGCGCCTTTGGAACTCCCTTCCGGAGGAAGCTTGCCTGGCCCCAAGCCTATTGACATTCCAGCAGTGTTGTAAAACCTGGCTGTTCGCCCAAGCCTTTGGGGTGGGGGGTGGGTTAGGGCTTTTTATCTCCCCTACCCTGTTTATTGTTTTAATGTTAAATTGTATCCTGGGGTCCTGTTTTAAACATTTATGTTGTTTTTGAAGTATTTTAAACTGTTTTATATTTGTTGTATATGTATGTTTTATTATTGTTGGAAGCCGCCCCGAGCTGTTTTCAGGAGGGGCGGGGTATAAATTTAGAAAATAATAATAATAAATAAATAAATAATAATTCCAGTCTTCTGAACAATTACACCAAGAATTTAGCTAACAGAACTACAGTTCACTGCTGAACTTGCAAAAAAAGTTCCTATTTCTGGAAGATGCCTACCTTGAAAAAGTAGTTATGCAAGGGACAAGAAACTATAGCACTGAGAGTAATGTGATGTGCACATTCAGTGGTGGTAACTTTTCTTATTTATGTATTGTAACCTAGACACACAAATAAAATAGTAGTTGTAAACTAGTAGTGTTTTTTTTCCCTCCCCTTGTGCTGCTAGAATAAAGCTGCAACGTTTTTCAGTATCGCTGGACAAACTATGGAGAGCTTTGTAAAGTCATTAGGTGAAGATATCAAACAGCAGGATATGGATTCTGATGAAAATCAGTTTGTGTTAGCTTTGGCAGGAATTGTAACAAGTAAGTCAGTTTTTGCATGTCAGGATTGTATTCCACATATATTATAAATCTTGTTAAATGTAGGATAACATATCTATAGCCGTGGTTAATGATTTTTAAAATGTTGGTATCTTGTGTGAATCACCATTGTCACAAGTTTCTAGCTTTCTCATCCTGGAAGCCTGATAGTCCTCACTTTGGGGGTCATTCCCTACTCCACCAGTAGGAGGCAGAAACCTCTTTTTTGGAGCATGCGCATAGGAACACTCCTCCTTGCCTTTCCAGTTTTGTTTCTGCCTCTGGACCAAGCAGGAGCAGACTTAGCTTGCTCTCCATAGGGGAGTGTTTTCAGAGACAAGGAAGGGACTGTTGAGACCCTTGCAAAGAGAGTTGATGACGGGTCTGAACCCGTGGGTCCTGATCCCACTAAAGGTAAAACATGCAATGGCCTGGTGGTTACAACAGCACAGGTTCACACGAGGGACCCCTCTGACAGATGCCAAGTGGATCACCATAGTGACAGACACAAGCTTCACCGGATGGGGGACACACCTGGACTCAGCCATTGCCCAGGGGCAGTGGTCTGAACAGGAAAGTCAGCAGAACATAAATTATATCGACCTGAAAACAGTGAGATAAGCTCTGCAACACTTTTCACGACTACTACAAGGGAAACGTGTTGCTCTACACAGACAACACAATGGTGAAAGCCTATGTGAACAACCAAGAGAGGTCCAGGTGCCTGCAGCTTCATGCAGACACATCAAGACTAATCAAGTGGGCAGAACTGCACGTACAGTCTCTGAAAGCACTTCACATAAAGGACAGAAAATGTCACAGCAGACTGGCTCAGCAGATGCTGCTTAGAGCCAGGGAAATGGACACTGGACAAGGAAGCCTTCCTTCTCATAACCCAAAACTTCGGCATGCCACAAGTAGACCTCTTTGCAGCTCCAGGAAATGAGCAGGTTCCCCAGTTCATGTTGAGAACCAGACATAGGAACGCAATGGCCACGGATGCCCTCAATCAAAGCTGGCCGAAAGCACTGATGTACACATTCCCTCCATTCCCTCTCAAAGGAAAAACTCTGGCAAAACTTTGCAAGGAAAAGGCAGCGACAGTTGTGTTTACCCCCTTCTGTTCTCGTGACCATGGTTCTCAGATTTGATATTGCTGAGCATCATAGATTCTTTGAGATTGTCAACACTCCCAAATTTGTTCAGTCAAGGTCCAATTCATTACGAAAAGGTGGACCTCCTCAAATTGACTGCTTAGAAATTGAGCGCCAAGCCTTGAAAAAAATGGTCTATTCTGATGCAGTCCTCAAGACTCTCATGGCCTCTCGGAGGGCATCCACTCGTAGGCTTTATCAGTTCACCTGGAGAGTCTTTAGAGACTGGTGTATCTAGGTCAGGTGAGGCAGGGATTCCAGAGATCCTGTAATTTTTTCAGGCAGGTCTTGACAAGGGGCTTAAACCTAACACGCTAGCCAGACAGGTAGCAGCTCTCGATTCCGTTATTCTGGCTTCCAGGGGAGTCAAAGTTTCTGGTCCCCCACACATCTGTCGCTTGCTTAAATCAACTAAAACCCTGTCACTGCCAGTGGTACACAGGTACCCTTTGTGGAATCTGAATTTGGTCCTGGGAGCTCTATCCAACCCCCCTTTCGAGCCCATAAAAGGGATTTCCTTGTACTTTTATCCATAAAAGTGGCATTCTTAGTGGCAGTCACTTCAGCCAGGAGAATGTCAGAATTGGGGGCTCTTGTCAGTGGAACCTAATTTTTGTGTTTTTCAGAAGGAAGCTGTAGTCCTTAGATTAGACCAGACGTTCATTCCCAGGGTGAACTTGTTTTTTCACCGATCTCAGGAGTTAGTCTTGCCATTCTTTTACCTGCACCCTGCCCATCTGAGGGAGGCTCAATGGCACTGCCTGGATGTTAGGAGAGCTTTGAAAGTGTACATTAAGAGAACTGCCTCCTTTCATCAGTCTTTCACTTTGTTTGTAAATATTAGAGCAGGGTATAAAGGACTCAAGACCTCTAAGGTGGTTATCTCTAGATGGGTTCCCCAGTGCATTACGGAAGCCTACAGAGTAAAAGGCAAGAGTCCTCCAGTGAACATCTGGCCCCATTCAGTGCGAGATGCAGCAACTACGGCCACATTTAGAGCCAGGGCTTCTTACGAGGAGGTGTGCAGGGCAGCCACGTGGGCCTCCCTGGACACTTTTGTGCATCATTACAAGTTACACACCTTCCAGTCAGCGGATGATGCATTTTGGAGAAGAGTGCTACGGACGGTATTGGAATAAATACTGTTTGCACCCTCCCAGATCATAAGGTGTGGATACTGCTTTGGTACATCCCCAAAGGAGAACTGTCAGTGATCCACAGGGAGAAAAGAGAATTGGTCACCTAACTTAGTGAATTCTCTTTCTATCCTGGATCACTGACAGTCCTACGGCCCTCCCTGCTAGCAAACAGAATTAGGTGGAGGGTCATGTGGACTGTATCAACAAAAAAAAAAGTGGTGGTGATGGGGGACTTATACCAGCACTTGCTGGAAATGGAAGTTTCTCATTTGGTTATCAAAGACTGGGACCTGGTGGTCTCGGGTGTTGGTTTTCTCGTTCCCTGAGTTGTTAATTTTACAGTTCAATATTGATATCTACAGTCGAGCAGGTTGTTCTACAGTGGACACTCAGCTCTTGGACTTACTGGAGAAGGCGGGGAGGATCGTCTCCACTGCGCGTGCTTCAGAAAATGTTGATTTCTGTCTCCTGCTGGTTGAATGGGAGAATGACCCCAAATGAGGACTGTTAGTGATCCAGGATAGAAAGAGAATTCACTAAGGTAGGTGACCAATTCTCTTATCTGAATGGAAGCAGCCTGGGAGGTCCTATAAGATGATAAAGGTAAGAGGTGTTATGCTGCATCGGCAGCCTCCCTGGCACGGCAAACAGTCTTCCCCATGGAGGGAAGCTGCTTCCCAAAAGATGCCACAGACGGGAATTGAATTTGCCCTAAGAAAGGAAATTGAGACGTCGACCACAGTGCTATGCATGGCTGCAGTCATCTCGTATGCAGCCCAAGCCCTCGTCAGCTGATTCCAAGACATACAGGACCCTAATATTTCTTAAAGAAGATCAAAGATAATGACATCCCGAATCCTTCTAGCCATTGCTTTCATGGCGGATTCTTCTACTGACACTCTCTCCTGGGCCTCCAGAGCTGTGGCAGCTAGTGTGATGACTAGAAGCTGCCTATGGCTCAGATCCCGGAATGGGGATTCGGTAGTAAAAAATCTACTGTTCTTTGGGCCTTACCAAGGATCAAAGTTGTGTGGCACATGCTTAGAATAAGGTCCTGGCTGATGCCACCGACAAGGCTAAAAGGGTAGACTCTACAACAATTTGGGACAAAAAAGAAGTCTTTTCATCCCCCCTTACTTTTACACAGGGAATTCAGCTGCCTTTAGAAAGGGATACAGTCAGACCCAGTTCTCTAGAGATGATAAATTCAAACCCAAGCAGCAAGGGAAGAAAAAGTTTCCCAACCCTAGCCACCCCAGAAATCCAAGCAGCTCGAACCAATCAAAGCAGGAATGACTATTTAACAAGTCTGGGCATGGGGGGCGGGCTCCAAAGCTTCTTTCTGGTGTGGGCACATTCAATTTCAGATGCCTGGGTACTGGAGATAATATCACAAAAGTACCCAATAGAACTGCGACGTCAGCCCCAAAAGTTCTTTATCTCCTCTCCTGTTTCTTCGAAGCAGGTCAAACACTGAGCTATGCTCGTGAAAATAAACAGGCTTCATGCCATAGAAGTGACAGAACCAGTTCTGATCGACAAACGGGGACAATGTCTGTACTCCGTCCTCTTTCTTGTACCAAAAAAGTCGGGAGAATGGAGGGCGGTGCTAGATCTGAAGCAGCTGAACAGGAGAGTAAGAACCAGGAAGTTTCTTATGGGAACCCTGAAATTCATGTGCCAGGCCATATCCCAGGGGGACTGGCTGACAAAAGAAGCATACTTGCATGTACCAATCAGGCAGGGACAGGAAGTGGCTGTGGTTTGCCTATTTCCAGCAACACTGGCAATGTCAAGCCCTCCCTTTTGGACTTGCATCCTCCCCCCGTACATTTAGAAAGATACTGATCTTCTTGATAGCAAACTTGCGACTTGAGGGCATTCATGTCCACCCCCACCTGGACGACCTACTTATCAGGTCCCTGTTGAAGGAAAAGGTGGAGAGGGACTTACAGAGAACCATGGAATATCTGGAACAGCATGGTTTCGTGATAAATCGCAAAAAAAAGCCAATTAACTCCAGTGCAGTGACTGGAACATCTAGGGGTCATCATAGATACCCTCTCAGATGCTGCTTTTATTCCTCCCAACAGGCAAGAGAAGATTCGAGTCATGGTGAGGACCCTGCAGGCGAGCAGTCGTCTGCAGCTAAAAACCCTGGCCAGCCTCCTGGGTTTGCTGGTATTCTGCACACAACAGCTACAGTGGGTTCGATTCCATCTCCAGCCATTACAGCAGCTGCTGAGACCACTGAAATTGGAAATGACAAGAGGTCTAAACCCATGGGTACGAGTCACCTCAAGGGTAAAGGAAGCCATGTCATGGTGGTTACAATGGCACAGGTTCATGCACGGGGTTCCCCTCATAGATCTAAGCAAGGTGACCATCATCACAGATGCAAGCCTGATGGGCTGGGGTGCCCACATAGGCACATCAACTGTTCAGGGCCAGTGGTCAGAGCAGGAAAGTCTACAGAGCATCAGCTAGCTAGAACTAAAGACCTTGAGATTAGCTCTGCAGCACTTTGTGAACCAGATCTAGGGTCAGCAGGTGTTGGTCTATACCGACAACACTAGCATTGAGACTCTTCACATGGGCAGAGTCTAGAGATGTGAAGGCCTGGAGAAAAACCGGAAAAATTCGGAAAACCCCTAGGTTTTCCCATTTTTTTCTGAGGCTTTTTTTGTTTTTTTCTGAAAAATTGGAAAAATTGAAAATATTTGGAAAAAATAAAAAAACCCTCATGAAATGTTTTTTGAATGATGAATAAAATGTTTAAGACAAGGTGTTCTTGTATTGCTACCCTTTACTCCCCCCAAAATGTCTTCTAAGTAAGTAAGTCTTACTAAGTAAGTCTTCTCATATACTGGCAAAACCTAAGAGATGCTAGAGTTCAGTAGCTTGTAGCTCCATTTGTAACAAAAATTAAAAACATTTTAAAGTAAAAATTAGTAAATTTGTCATTATTATCTGAATAAACTATACTTTTAAATTTAATAAATATACCAAACATAATTCTATGAGCAACAAAGTTATACATAATACATTTTATGTTCTTAAAGTAGCAAAGTGAATTTAGATCTGTAAAGGGTGCTAAGAAAATAAGTTTTGCATATATTTCAGTTTTTCCCAAAATTTTTGTTTTTAAAAAAACCCCAGGGAAAAAACAGGTTTTTTCCATGGCTTCAAAATTTCTGGAAATTTTACATCTCTAGGAGAGTCACAGATAGCATCACTAAAGGCCTTGCACATCAAGGACACGGACAATGTAACAGCAGATTGGCTCAGCAGACAACAAGTAAATCCGAGGGAATGGACATGATGCATGGAAGCATTTTGCCTGATAATGCAGGAGTTCAGCATGCCACAAATCAATAGATTTTGCGGCTCATGGAAACAAAAAAGCACCCGGTGCATGTCAGGATTCAGTCACTGAGACGCAATGGCCACGGACGCCCTCAACCAGACCTGACCGGCAACCCTTCTATGTCTTCCCGCCATTCCCTCTCATAGACAGGACTCTAGCGAAAGCTCGCAGGGAACAAGCTCACGTAATCATGGTGACTCCATTTTGGCCAAGGAAACCATGGTTCTCAAATCAGATCGATCTAAGTACCGCAGAACCTCTGAGACTCCCAAAATTTCCAAATTTACTGACTGAATGGAACTTGAATGCCAGGCCCTAAACGATCTGGGCTATTCTGATGCAGTCTTCAACACCCTCCTATTGACAAGGTTCCACGTGTAAGGTATATCAATTGACCATGGAGGATTTTCAGGGAATGGTTTGTGTCTAGATCCCTAGACCCGTGGAGGCAAGGATTCCAGAAATCCTAGAATGTCTACAATCTGGATTAGACAAGGGGCTGAAGCCAGGCAGGTGGCTGCCATTGATTCTGTTTTCCTGACAGTCAAGGGACTTAAGATCTCGGGACATTCCCATATCAGGCGGTTCTTAACTGCAGCTAAAGTGTTGTCCGTTCCTCTATTGCATAGACACTAGAATCTAAATCTGGTACTGAGTGCTCTCTCTAGCGCTCCATTTGAGCCTTTGAAAGAGATTTCTTTGTACTTTCTGTCAAGGTGGCCTTCCTAGTGGCGGTGACCTCCACTTAACGAATGTCTGAGCTTGGAGCTCTTACTATTAAACCCAACTTCTGTACATTTCCAAAGGAAGCAGTGGTCCTCAGGTTAGACCAGGCCTTTGTACCTAAAGTTAATTTGACCTTTTACCATTCACAGGAGTTGGTGCTTCCTTCATTCTGTCCCCATCCTAAAGAAAAGTTGTGGCATTGCCTAGATGTGTGAAGGGCTCTTAAAATTTACCTTAAGAGAACTTCTGACTTTAGACAATCTTCGGTCTTATTTGTGAATATCAAGGCAGGCCAGATGGTAATTTCCAGGAGGGCCACTCAGTGCATAGTGGAAGCCTATAGGGCTAGGGACAAAGCCCTGTCTGGGAATATATGGGCGCACTCGGTGTGTGGAGTGGCAACTTCGACCGCTTTCCAAGCAAAGACGTCTTATGAGGAAGTCTTCAAGGCAGCTACTTGGGCTTCCTTGCACACTTTCATGAAGCACCACAAAATTCACACCTTTCAGTCTGCTGAGGTGGCATTTGGGAGGAGAGTGTTGCAAGCAGTATTGGATTAATTCTGTTTACGCCCTCCTGCTATATGAGCTATTCTTGCTGCTTTGGTGCATCCCCAAAGTGAGGACTGTCAGGCATCCAGGATGAGAATAGAGAATTTGGCACTTATGCTGTGAATTCTTTCTATCTGGGATGCCTGACAGTCCTCTGACCCACCCTATTGGCAAACGGGAATCAGTAAAAATCCTGAGAAGAGTCTTGTGGATGGTATCTAGAAATAATAAAGTTGCACTGAATTGAGGACGTTTTCCTCTGAGTTGAGGGTTTTTCCTCTGAAAATGTTTAATGGTTTAGAGTTTGGTTTAATTAGACCGCGTAGTATCATTCTACAGAGGGTCCTTTGACTTTTGGACTTACTGGATAGGCAAGGAGGATCGTTCCTATGTGCATGCTCCAGAGAAGATGTTTCTGTTTCCTGCTGGTGGAGTTGGGGGGAACGACCCCCACAGTGAGGACTGCCAGGCATCCTGGATAGAAAGAGAATTCACAGGGTAAGTGCCAAATTCTCTATTTTGTAGTTTGACATGTAAGTAAATTCATCCTCGGATCACATTTGTAGTCATTTGTTGAGGAGTAGATATAGTGTGTTTTCAAACGTGAAGTGGTTTAACCCGCTTTAGTGCGGGTTAAACCGGGTGCCACGGTCATGTTGAAACGCAGCTGCCAGACATTAGCATAGTCTGGCTCTCGGTTGTGGTGGGGGCTAGCCCAGGCTGTGACTCGGGGAAATCTCCAAGTCGCAGGCCAGGCTAAGCTCCACCATGGTCAGGAGCCAGCTGCTGGACCTGGAGTAAAGCGGGCTGTCACATCCGAAAGTCCGCTGTACTTACCGTGGTCTGGAGTAACGGGGGAACTGGGTGCCATGGCGGCTGTCAGTGGCCACAATGACCTCCTGTCAGCCAGGGGACGTGGGCCGCTCTACACAGCGTAGGGGCTGGGCTCCATCATGTTCATTCAGCATCTGGGCCAAGTCCCGGCCAGAGTGGCAGCTTCACCACCGCCAGGACAAGTTCATGGCGGCGGATGAGATGTGTCAAGTCTGAAAACACCCATAGTCCCAGAGTGTCTGTTGTGTCTCAGTAACTTCCATATCAGGTTTGAACAGTTTAAAAGTAAAAGGGAACTTTTTTTTTTTAACTGGAAGTGCTGCAAATTCAGTTCGATCTCTGAAAGCCAAGCTGCAGTATTTTGGCTGTTCCCCCACGAGGAATCTGGACTCGTTAAACTATAGTATATTCCTTAAGACATAGTTTCACATTTGGAATTACTAAACAGTTCTATTGATATATGAATTAGAATGGAGTCCAACTTCACCGGCTTCTAGCTGTGGGGTTTTTTCTAAGAAGACTCAAAATGAGTACTGTGGAGACTTGGATACCCAGATGGTTTGGGTACTTGAAAAGCAGTAATTAAGTGCATGCCTTTATAAATGGGTTTTCAGAATAGCCCCTGTCCTTGCTTCATCTCATCTGCTGGAGTTCTTGTCTTTTGAAAGAAATGACACCTTTGTTAATTGTTTGGTGGAAGCCGCTGCTGAGAAAGAGACATATACTCTCCAGCAGTTTATAATTCCTGTACAGAGAACTGCTTCCTGTGGTATTAATTTGCGCCTTCTTGTCCAGAAAGGAATAATAAACTTTTTCTTCAGGTCATTATTGAATTGGTTCTTTTAATAAGGTAGGTGCTAATCAACATAGGCCAGTTTTCCAAAGTATAGGGCGCATGGCCATGCCATCTGTGGATGGGGTCGTGATCCCAGCAGTGTTGGATGCAGGGAAACTGAGACACTATGTGGAATGGTGGTGTGGGCCCCCCTCTTACCATAGGAATGTCTGATGATAAACACAATGCCTCACCCGTTAGAAAAAGGAGAATGTTGCTGTAATTCATTTTTGATGTTCTGTTAAACATAGCCCCTATGGCCATGTATGTTACAAACATGTTTATTCATGGGCCGTATGTGTCAGGGTTCCCTCCTGGATTTCTGTGGGGCCCTCTATAAGTCGAGGCTCCCTGCATTTGAGGCTCCATGGGCCTGCAACTTATGTCAGAGTTTCTCTCACTCACAGTGACCATTCAGGTTTATTCCTGGACTCATGCGTTGGAGGCCTTTGTGGGGACCCAGCACAAGGGACCCTATGCAGTCCCACAGTCTGCACTTGCCTAGATCCAGCCCTGGATCTCGATTTGATACTTCATACTCTGATAGGTTTGCTGTCAGGGAGTCATGGGATTATAATTAAGTCAATTTAACTGGCAATCAATTTGCAGATGAGTCAAAGCCAATTATATGAAAAGTATGAAGTACGTTTTTATTATGCAGTTAGCATAGATTAAATATGATAGAGGAAACCTGCTTAGTTGCAGTGGAGTTCGGTTCATATTTATCTGTACTTGCCTTATTCTTCGGATTATTTATTTATTTAGAAAACTTATTACCCCGCCCCTCCTGTCAAAGGCAGCCTGAGGCAGCTTACAATATAAAACAGAAAATACATAATAAAATAACAACACAAAGGGGCAAAAACAAAAGAGGGAAAACACAGCCTCCCCACAGTGGGGAGAGGGACGTAATCCCCCCCAGCAAAATACATTTTAAAACCCCACCTCAGCCCCCCACCAAAAATAACAACCCCCCCCCCGGTTCCTCACCAAAAGCCTGGCGGAACAGCCAGGTTTTGCATTGATGTCTGAAGGAAGGAAGGTCTAGGGCCACCCGGGCCTATGCTGGGAGGTTGTTCCACAGCCACTGAGAACTCCCTCTCCATAGTAGCCCCCTGGGAGATCTCGAGAAGGGCGCTCCCAGCTGACAATCAAGGGCATGGGGAGTGAGGCAATCCCTCAGATAGATGGGGCCCAAGCCATTTAGGGCTTTATAGGTAAGAACCAGCACCTTGAATTGGGCTCGGAAGACTATAGGCAGCCAGTGCAAAGAATGGAGCACTGGTGTAATGTGCTCCCGATGACCCGTCCCCATAAGGAGGCGGGCTGCCGCATTCTGCACCAGCTGCAGTCTCCGGACCGTCACCATGGGCAACCCCATGTAGAGCACATTACAATAGTTCAGTCTTGAGGTAATGAAAGCATGGATGATAGTGACCAGATCGGAGACTGAGACATATGGCCGAAGCCAATGCACCAGTTGTAGTTGGTGGAAAGCGCTTCTTGCTACAGCCCCAACCTGGGTATCAAGGTGGAGCTGCGAGTCAAGGAGCACTCCCAGGCTCCGAACTTGGGGAACCAGCGGGGGGCCAGACCCGTCAATGATGGGGGCCACCACCCCCACCGCCTTCCCGACTAGCATCACCTCCATTTTGTCGGGATTCAGCTTCATCTACTCGCTCTCATCCAGTCTTCCACAGCTGCCAGGCATCTTGTAAGCACCGAAACTGCGGGACCTGGGTCCGATGAAAAGGAAAAATAGAGTTGGGTGTCATCAGCATATTAATGACACTAAACTCCAGAGTGCCACACGACCTCATCCAACGGCTGCATGTATACGTTGAACAAGAGAGGGGACAAGATGGAACCCTGTGGGACTCCACATGAGAGGTTCCGAGGAGATGAAAAATGTTTCCTGAGCACCACTTGCTGAGTTCTTCTGGCCAGGAATGAGCGGAACCATTCAAGAACAGCTCCACCCACCCTGACTTTGTCCCACAGACGAGTCACCAGCAACTCATGGTCAAGGGTATCAAAAACAGCCAAAAGGTCTAATAAAATCAACAGGTTCGAATGACACTTGTCCGTTGAGCAAGGCCACAAGTGAAGTCTCGGTGCCATAGCCTGGACGAAAACCAGACTCTGAGAGATCTAGAAAACTGAGTTGGTCCAGATGCTCCTGTAGCTGCCGAGCCACTACCCATTCAATAACCTTCCTAAAAAGAGATGGTTAGAGACAGGCTAATAACTGGCGAGGGAGTCAAACGTCCAAAGATGAATTTTTGAGCAGGGGCTGGACCACCTCCTTGAGGCAGCTCAGCACCCTGCCCTCCCGAAGGAAGACATTGAGCACCCCCGTGAGCAACAGCCCCAGCGTCTCCTGGCTGGTCCAGCCAGGACAGGCACGGGTCCAGTTCGCAGGAGATGGCTCTAACTACCCCAAGAACATCCTTCGTATCAGCGGGCGAGATCGACTGAAATTGATCCCATAAAATTGAACGAAGTGGGGATTCCACAGCCTCTGGTTCTCCAATTGTAATAAGCGTGCCATCGAAATCATGGTGAATACTAGCAAAGTAATCTACAAACATGTCGCAGCGGGCACTGGACGATTCCAGTTCCAGTCAGAGGGAGGCTGGACTGACCAGCCCCTTCACCACCTGAAAAAGCTCTGCCGTCGAGACTTCACTGATGCTATGAGGGCAGCAAAAAAATCCTTCTTTGCTGCCCACACAGCTACGACATAGGCTCGAGAACTAGCTCTATCTTGCAATCTGCCAGCTACACGAGGATGGCACCACATCGCTCCAACCTCCGGCCTTCTTGCTTTAGCATAAGCAGCTCCCTCAGTAAACCAAGGAACCCTGCGATGCCAAAGCCGAGGGAGTGGATGCTTAGGAGCCGTCTGGTCAATAGCCTCAGTTAACAAGGTGTTTCAAAGGTCAACAAGGCTATCGCGTGTCCGGTTGTCAAGATCCGAGGGTAAGTCCTCCAGAGCTGCCTGGAACCTCTCTGGTTCCATCAGTTTCTGAGAGTGAACTAACCGAGCTGGTTCCACACACCTCTGAATTACAGTTAAAGAAATTAGTAAGCACTATGTATTATGCAAGGCTGCAGTACTGAAGCTACTTAGAACTCAAGTTCCCTTAAATGGGATTTTTGAGTGGGATTTTTAAGTGGTTTTGTAATTGTGGCCTAATGTGTGTGAACATAAATGTTCCTCAAAAGGTATTTATCCTAAAAAATTGTAAGTAAATAAGATACTAGACCATTCTGACAGAAATTGAACTTCCTGTAACTTCATGTAGGTTGGGCAGAAATTGTATATAGAATATTCACTTTCTTTTGTTTTATGTAAGCTTAACTATAATGTTGCTACATGATCTTGCTATCAGTCCACAGTAATTATTGGAGAGATAGTATGACCATGTAATTAAAATGTGTAGGATAAAGAATTTGTACCAGATTAAGGTTAACCTGAAGATTAACTGTTAAGGATCTGATGGAGGCATTTACTTTATTTCCCATTTTTGAATGCATAAATGTGCAACCTTAACTTTCTTCTAAAGATGGGAGTAAATTTTGGGGCTCCTTAATTGTCCAGACTTCTAGGACTAAAGACTTTGGCGTAAGTCTGTAAAAGATTATTTATAGGCTGAATCTTGCTGATGTCTGAGAACTGGTCATTAAATTGATTTTCACTGACCATTTGTGTGTGCTGCATTTCTTTTTGAAGATGCGTTTCTAACATCGCTTGTTATTCCTGGAAATGTTCTGGGTAGTGCTTTGGCTGTGGGTTCAATAACTTTGCCAAGATGTGACCAGCTGGGGCACTGGGGGAATACTTTCTAGTTTCTCTCTGGTTAATATGGTGAGAGGAGAGAGAGGAAGGGCTGCATGTGTTGTTGTGCACCCTGATTGGCTAGGCAATTAAAGGGGAAGGGGAGGGTGAAAGGGCTCCCTTCCTGCCCACATCCGCCTCACCCCCTCCCTTCGTACCTTCACATCCCCCCTCAAGACCCACCTCTTCCAGTCTGCCCTCCCCGACTCCTCGTTCCCCTCACCTAACTCCTGCTGATACCTACCATCCAGTACAATCTGTTACCTGAGGTCTATGTACTCATATCCTCATCTCACGGACCAACTAGCTATCATTCTCGATGTAACCAAGCCAAGCACGTGCACCCGGGACCTCGCATCTTCGTGAATATTACACCCCTTGTCTCTCTCTCTGTTCCCCTTCCTTCGTCCCCCCCTCCCCCCTGGTCATCCAGATTGTAAGCCCTAGGGCAGGGACCGTGTCTATTCAATTACTTTGTAAAGCACCAGGCTGGCGCTATATAAATGCTTGCTAATAATAATAAAATAATAATAAGGGCTGGATGTGCTATTGTGCATCCTGATTGGCTAGGCTATTAAATGACTGTAGCTGCTGCACATGGCAACATCTGTTGAGGCGTTGACCTGGTGCCAAATAGTTTTGAAGTTTTCCGAGGTCTGAAATTCCGAGTCCAAATTCTGAAACTTCGGAAACCGTGCCGAAGGATTGCTGAGTACTCGGAACTTCAGAATTCGGCCCAAGTACCCCAAAGTACTATTTGGCACAGCTGTATTACTGACCATTCTTTATGCCTCTTCTTTTTAATGTGAGGACTATAAACATAATCTGTGCATCATTTCCACATTAAGATGCTCCAGGACAACTTCTCCCAGGGAAGCTTCCTGGATGGCCAGTTGTTACTATGGGGTTAGATTCCCACCATTACCAGTAGGAGGTAGAGTTCCTAATTTTTTCTGGGGCATGTTCAGAGGGGATCTAGCCCATAGTCTCCAGTTGTTTGTCTGCCTCCACACTAGTAGGATGTAGACTGGCAGCCTCTGTCTTATGATGGATTTAAAGACAGATTTTGATTAGATTTGACCTCCAATTTTGGTGCTAGGGGGAGAGAATTCTCAGAGCCATCGGGCGTGAATCTGAATGAGAGTACATTCTGAGACCGCAAGGATGGAGTAACCTCAAGACCCCACAGACAAGGGGATCGAGGTTAGCCTTAGGAGAAACTTTGATGAAATTTCCTCAGTCATTAAAATGGCCACCATCCCCCTCCTACTTTTTAAGGGTCTTAATGACCTCGGTCCAGCGGGCCGGGGATTCTAATGAGTCAATGAAAATGACAAGAATTCTGGCCACCAGAATTCAACTGGCCTGTGCCTTTATAGCTGATTCCTCCATGGACATCCTGTGCTGGGCAGCCAGAGCAACAGCATCCAGTATTGCAGCTCGCCACCGTCGGTGCCTCCAGTGCTGGAAAGGGGGCAATACAGCCCAGAACACCCGAGGGGGGTGGGAGAGCGGGGGGTGGGGGTGTCCCTTCCAGGGTATTAAGTTCTTCGGAGTCTGTCTGGACAGGATACTTGCCAATGCCTCTGATAAAAATAAAAATAGACCTTGCAAAGCTTTGGCATCACAAGGCAGCCTTTTGTCCCTTCAGCTCAGGTTACTCACCAGCAGGTGGTGCCAGATGTCCTTACTATGCTCCCAGAGGGAACCAACAGAGAAACAGCCCAAGTGGTACAGACAGACCGGAGCGGGCGGCCAGAGCAGACCCAAGTAGGGACAGGGTGCTGACTATTTGAAATCTGAGGCATGACTATGGGGCCTCGACCCTGCAGCCCTAGGGGGCAGGTTGCAGCTTTTCATTCCCAGAATGAAACCTCATCTCAAGAGCTCACGTACTCATTCCCCCCATTTCCACTCATAGGCAGGACATTGGTAAAGATCAAGAAGGAGTGAGCCACCACAATATTGGTCTCCTCTTAGTGGCCAAGGCGACTGTGGATTGTGGACCTTTAGGATTTGAGTTTGGCTCCTTCACGCCACTTGCCGGTGGGATCTACTGTCACTGGGGCCTCTTCTCTACGACAATCCAGGACTTCTGAAGTGAACGGCTTTGAAATTGAAGAGAGAGAACTGAGGAAATTAGGTTATTCACGAAAGGGTTCTGGACACTATGGTTCAGTCCAGGTGACCAGCCGCCAAGTGCATATACCGAAGGACCTGGGCTACCTTTTGCACGATGGTGTGAGATAAGGAACATTAGATCAGCTAGGTTCTCCATCAGTGCAGTTCTAGACTTTCTCCAGGAGGGGTTGGATAAGGGCTTAAAACCCAGTGCACTCCAGAGACAGGTAGTGGCACTCAGTAGCGTTCTCTGTACAGTCCAGGGCCATATGAGCCGCCTGAAATTAAATCCTGACAAGACGGAGATGATGGTTGTGGGGAAAGCCGAGAGAGTGATGGCCCCCATCATTGAAGGGGTCTGTCCTCCCCTGATTTCTCAGGTCTAGAGTCTGGGGGTGCTCCTGGACCCGCAGCTCCGCCTGGATGCTCAGGTGACGACTGTGGCGAAGGGGGCATTTTGCCAGTTACATCTGGTGCGTCGGCTTAGACCGTATGTCTCAGACTCTGATCTGGCCACAATCATCCATGCTTTTAGTACCTCGAGACTGGACGACTGTAACGCACTCTACGTGGGGCTACCCTTATGACACTGGGTCTTATGACACTGGGTACCTGGGCATCTAAATAGCAAATGAGATTTAATGTGAACAAGTGCAAAGTGATGCTCGTAGGGAAAAATAATCCAAAGTATGCGTACACAAGGCTGGGTACTAAGCTAGAAGTTACCACTCAAGAAAAGGATCTGGGGTGGTTGTGGACAATACAGTGAAATCCACAGCACAGCGCGTAGCAGCAGTCAAAAAAGCAAACAGAATGTTAGGAATTATTCGGAAGAGGATAGAGAATAAAACTGAGGATGTCATAATACCTCTATACAAATCAATGGTGTGACTGCACCTCAAATATTGTGTGCAATTCTGGTCTCCCCATCTCAAAAAAGACTTAGTTGAACTAGAAAAGGTACAGAGAAGGGCAACAAAAATGATCAAGGGCATGGAACGGCTCCCGTATGAGGGGAGGCTTGGTAGGTTGGGGCTCTTCAGCTTGGAGAAGAGACGACTGAGAGAAGATATGATAAAGGTCTATAAAATCATGAGTAGTGCGCAACTAATAAACAAGGAGCAGTTGGGGAAAGCCGAGCACCCTCTCAGCTAGTACTAGAATTAGGGGACACTCCATGAAACTCGTGGGTGGCAAGTTTAAAACAAAAGAAAATATTTTTTCACTCAGCGTATAATTAGGTTGTAGAATCTACTGCCAGAGACTGGTAATGACCAGTACTGTAGCTGAGTTTTAAAGAGGTTTGGACAAGTTTCTGGAAGATAGGTCCATTAGCAGCTATTAGCCAGACAGGATCAGGGAACATGACGGGAGCTGGAGGGAAACAACAGGGAATGGATCCCCCATTGTGACCTGTTGGGTGCTTCTCCCAAGCCACCGTGATTGGCCACTGTTGGAGACAGGATGCTGGGCTAGATGGACCATTGGTCTGACCCAGTATGGCACTCATGTTCTTACCCTTGGTGCTGGTTTGGAAGCTGCAGCTGGTGCAGAATGTGGCGGCCCGTCTCTTGACGGGGACGGACCGACGCGAGCACATTACACCAGTGCTTTGCTCTCTGCGCTGGCTGCCGATAGTTTTCCAGGCCCAGTTCAAGGTGTTGGTGTTGACCTTTAAGGCCCTAAACGGCTTGGGCCCCACCTATCTGCAGGACCGCAGGCCCTTCGGGACCTGGATAGGCCCCTGCGGTCAGCTGGGGGCGCCCTCCTAAGGGGTCCCCCAGTGTCTACCATGAAGAGGGCATCCTCTGTGGCTGCGCCGCGGCTGTGGAACTCCCTCCCATTGGAGGTCTGCTTGATTACCGACCTCCCCTCTTTCTGCAGACAATGTAAGACCTGGCTGTTCCGCCGGGCCTTTATCGAGGAAGATGGGTTGGGTTGGGGTGGGTGGGTATGGATTTTTTTAGGCTGTTTTAATTGTAGTTTTATTATTGTGTATTTTTAATGTTTTTAAAATGTTGTTAGCCGCCCCGAGATGCCTGAGGCAGGAGGGGGCGGCATATAAGTTTTAATATAAATAAATATATAAATATGATAGCAAGACACACTCATATGGTGCATTTTTTTGAAGGCCTCAAGGGTTACCTCTCCTCCGGTAACTGATCAATTCCCGTCATGGAATCTGAACCTGGTTTTGAGAGCACTGACTAAGATTCCTTTCGAACAACTCTGGGAGGTGTTGCTGTATTATTTGTCCCTAAAGATGGCTTTTCTGATAGGTATCACCTCTACCAGAAGAGTATTCAAACTGAATGCCCTGTCCATTGATCCCTCATTTTTGTTCCTTTAAGGAGTCTTCAATGGAACTCCAAAGTGGACTTGGCTTTTGTCCAAAGGTAGACTCTGATTTCCTCCGGGAACACGAGATGGTGCTGCCCTCCTTTTGCCCCAAGCCGACGCACTCACAGGAACAGGTCTGGCACAAACGAGATGTGAGGAGGGCGCTAAAGGTGTATCTTGATAGACAGCTCCCTTTAAGAAATCTTCATCTCTGTTTGTTGCTTACAGCCCACAGAGAAAGGGTCAAAGAGCATCCAAAGCAGTAATTGCATGCTGGATGACTCTCTATCACAGAGGCTTATAAGATGGAGGGTAAGTCACCTCTGCAAGAGGTTTTTGCCCACTCTACGAGGGGCAGCTACCACCCAAGCCTCTTATGGAGAAATCTGTCATGCAGCGACCTGGTCTTCGGTGCGTACATTTACAAAGCATTATAAGATTTTACTGAACGATTCAGTCAAAGCGGCTTTTGGGAGAAGGGTGCTCCAGACTGTTCTGTAACTTACCCTTTGGAGTTCATTATCAGGCTGGACATCTTCCCCATCTCCACCCCCACCCCATTTTTCTGTTTGGGACACTGCTTTGGAATGTCCCCATAGTAACAACAAGTAACAAGTTGCTGTCCAGGAGGATCCCCGTTCAGTTTTTAGTTGTGGTGGTGGGTCAGTTTGAAAGAATGCTACTTATGAGTAATTTAATCAAAAAACATTATCAAATTGACTGATTTTTGTCTGCTGTTTTGGGAACATATTAGTTCAGTACTGGCTATCTAGCTACATATAGTGTAACACATACAGGTACCAATGACATAGCTTCACAATTCCCCCCCTTTTCAGTGGTATTGGTAGTTAAAACTACAGAATTGTGTTAAAGCTGAAATAATGTTTGTCTGAAATTTAATTTTTATGGCTTTATTTGTGTTCTGTTGTAGATGTTGCTGCATTAGCATGTGGACGTGAATTCCTGATTAATTCAAATCAAGTGCTATTGGACACAATGATGCAACTTCTGCGAGATATCAAACCAGGATTCTGCACCAAACTTAAAGTGTATGATGGTTAGATAATTTCAAAATGAATCTTGTTATCTCAGTCTAGAACATCATGAATACTGCTCTCTTATTGATCTCTTGCTTCCTTTGCTGGAAATAATATTCACAGCAACTGTTGCTTGCAAAGACTATCAAGCACTTATCCTACCTTTCTCTCTGCAAGGCATACCAAAAGCCACCTTAGTAATAGACACTGCAGAGACATGTCTACAGCCAAGGTTAGGTTTGGGTAAAAATACACGTGTTGTCACGGTCCAGGGCGGAAAATCCCACGTGACACGGTCTGGGTCAGGTCAAGGCACTGGACACAAGTGCCTGTGGCCAGGCTGCCATCACATGACCGGGGAGGGCTGCAACAGACGTGCAGGTGGCTGGACCCGTGCTGTGACCTGCATCCCGCCTCCCACCATGACGGGAAGCCATGGTGGCCACCATGGCAGACCTAATCTGATCCAAGTCATGGCAGGCTACACCAAGTGTGACAGCTCACTGTGACCTGCTTTGGTCTGGTCGGGCAGGCCCTTGTCCGTACCGTCACCTCAGCGGTTTTCTGAGATCATAGCCTGGGCTCACCATCAACACAGCCCGGGGCAATCCTGGGCCAACATCTGGCATCACCTCAAGAGATATACCAGTGGCCACCATTAGCGGTCCACTGTCATGTGTGTTTTTACCCTTTGTTTGGATACTTGGCATTAAAGATAAGTTCTGATGGAATGTGAGACTGCTTCTATATTACGTCTCTAAATGGAGGGAAAACATTCTGGTAAGCTGCCCTGTGTGTAGTTAGTAAGCTACTTATTTCATCAATGTATCATCTGTGTGCCAACAATCCTGAGAGCTATACCAGTGCAATCTTGTCAGTCCCACTAGGGTCATCCATGTTGGACTAGACAAAAAGCAGTCCTTCTGGTTAGATGTTGAGCTATGTGGCAACAATCTTTTTTTTTTTTTTTTTTTTGAGTTTTCAAAACATAACAAGAGATGGAGATAAGTGATCAGATGATCTCTTTTATTGGACCAAGTACTGTTGGTGAGAGTATGCAAACTTTTGGGCACAGGCGCTTTCTTAGGCATGTAACAAGTCAGAATTATAGTAGATGGTCCAATGAAAGAGATCATCTGAGCTACTTTGTCTCCATCTCTTTCATTTCAGACCAGCGCTCCCCCATCTCTGACTCACAACAAGGTATCTAGTAAACCACCTTCCAGAATAATAGATGCTGTCTTAATGAAAGCCATCAAGAATTTGAGAAGCTCTTCAATAAAGGCACAACCCATGAAGTTAGGTTTCTGAGACATTAAAACCATGGCTGCAACAACAGACACCACACAGGTGGTAGAAAAAGTGAATGATTAGGATCCAACAAAAGATTTTTCAGACAGGAAAATTAAGCCCTAGTATATTCAAGGAGGCAAGAAGGTCACAACTCTGAAATGCAGCATTAATTATGATTTACAGTGAAGAAAAAATTACAGGCTTGGAGCTAGTCAACAGCCAGTTGTTTCAAACAAGATCCATAAATATTCATTGTTGTGCACCACCTGGAAATCATGCAGATGGAAACAATGATCAGTTTTATGATTGCCTGAAAACTTTGATTAACAGAATTACTAATCCTGATATCTGTATTAATGGGGAATTTCAATACCAAGTTTAGGGGGATCATAGCCAGAATAAAAATGCTAAAAGCATGATGGAACTGTTTGGCATCAGAGGTTATAATCAGTGGAGCGTTATTCTCATAAAAATATCCATAAGGTGTGTTAAAGAAAGTTTTGTGAAGCTTGGGAGTTTGTACATGCTCAGCAAAAGGTATTCAGGTAAAAGCTTCCATCTAATTACTTTGCTTCTAGTTTCTCTTTTGCTTGTGACAAAAATGGTAACCATGCGCTAAGCATCTTTGTACTGAAGGAAATTTAGATCAGCTCTCTTGGATGTCTCTAAGCATATAGACTAGAGGAATTGGTGCTGGAAATAACTAGCTTTTATGGAGCAAGATTGAAGATCAAACTTGGGAACATTCTGAAAGCATCAAAAAAATAGACCGCAAGTAGTTAATAGACAAGACATTACAGCAGCTACTCGAACTGAAAACAGATTGCAGGTGTTACAAGAAGCAGCCAGCGTTAATGTGTCCTGGCCCTTTTTCCGTGATATATCATAGGCACTTCAAAAACTGAAGCTAGTTCCCAGACAAACTTATTAAAGTGTGGATGTGTGAGGATACATGGAATTGTGTGAAAGAAGGGAAGCAGGCCAAAACAAACACCAACTCCTCAAATTCACCCTCAGAAGAAAAAGTAGCAAAGGGCTGTATAAAATAAAGGTCAAAGTTGTAAAAAGCAGTGCATGAAGGAAATATATGCATATTGGAGCTGAAGAGGCTGTGAAGTGGTAGCTGTAAGACACAATAGTAGAGCCCCTCTCCTTTTTAAAAAAAAAACAAAGTTTTAACTGGCAGGTTTACTCCAGCTTGATGGCCTGATAAGGACAAAAAAGGAAGGGTCCTTAAAGCCAAATAAATAAAGTAAGTGATGGGCAGAAGAACAGCTTCAACAATCTAAACCAGGAATGAGGAAACTCAGGCCAAACGTAGCCTGCAGCAAGTTTTTAAATGCCCCCTTTCCATTTTCTGGATCCTGGCCCATGGATCCAGTTCCTACCCCTAAACATGGAAAAACTGAGCTCAGGGCAAGGGAGCAACGATGAGAGCATGCATACAAGGATAGGGAACAGATTCATGCATGGCACAAATACATGATCTAGATCCTCCTTTTCTTCAGTGTACTCCTTAAGCATCTCCACCCCAAACTTCTATGTTGCCCTCTGAGCTTGTTCTAGTTTTCAAAGTGGCACCTGGGAGGGAAAAGGTTCCCCATCCGACTTTGTCAAAGAAATTGAGTAACCGGAACTAAACATCCTTACATCACAAAGAATCAAGAAATGGAATAAAAATGTTGGGAAGGTTGCAGGTGGAAACTAAGTCACTGGGAAAGTGTTGAAAGTTTGTGATGATGAAACCACTGATGAAATCACTGACCTTTTTAGTAAAGTATTGGACCAGGAAGGGCCATCAAGGAGAATGGGAAAATCACATTACATTTAAATGACCAAAAAAGGGTATTTAAACAATGGTAGCACCTGGCAAGGCATTATGTCACCAGTGAAAAGCAGTTCTTTTTTCAATATCATCATAAGCAGACTAAAGGAAGTGGTAGATGCAAAGGGTGGAACAGGTGGGATTATGATCCAAAAGAACATGTAGCAATCAGATTTTTTCTGTAAGAATAATATTACAATGGTGCGTCAATTTGGTTGAAAAACCCACTCAGTATAAGTGTAATTGCTTTTTCAAAGCATTTGATTGCTATGCTAACAAATATCACTTGTCGTGTACAAAGTTAAAGTAAATGCAGACTGAATTGCATGGGTTAATACAACCCTGGTGTCTTTCCTGTTCATCAAAGGAAGTGGCAATTGACTTCATTATGAGAGAGTATAGATGGCTACAACACAAGTATGGCATGGTTCCACAATGGTATACTTTAATACAGAGATTTTGCTGATGACCTTGCTCTTATCTGCTCAATTATCATGCATGGAAAGACTGTCCAGCATTGTAGGAATGGAAGTCAATTATGAAAAAAAACAAATGTAATGAGAATCCCAGAAACTCTCCACTTGATCATTATCTTAGGAGGCAAAATAATATACAAAGTGAGTAAATTTACATATTATGGCAGGCAGTGGAGATGTCCATAAGAAAATTAGCAAGGCATTAGCTTGTAATATAGATGGGAGCAAGAGACTACTTAAAGATGCAATGAACTTCAACTTCATTTTTGCAGGCTTTTTCCTGTGTTGCTACTTAGATCCCAGTCCAGAGCCTGGCTAAACCCCAACTGATAACTGCTCACCAGCTCCACCCCTGTCTTTTGGTGCCTAGACTCCCAACATTTGATCTAGCCAATCGGTCAGGCTGCTGGATGAGAGGAATCCTTCACTCCACTAGGGGGCCAGACATTTCCTGTAACTGATTTGCAGCTTGGGAGGCTTCCTGTATCCCTCAGGCCTTAAGGGTCAGGTTTGTAACAAACTGTACCTTAAAGTATCTGGTCATCAAAATGTAGTACTTAGAGGCCATACTACAAATGTTGGTTAAATGAAACAAATTTATAACACGTTGATATTTATGAGAGTGTTCAACACCTGCTTATCTTCAAAGTCATCCAGAAAGGAAGATGGAAATTACCTGGGAAATTTTTAAGAATGAAACCAGAGCATCTACCATGCTACGTGTGCCATTGACTAGCTGGAAGTATATGCAAAAATGGCCAACCGAAAGAATCCCTCTGTCATATAATACTGAATGAGTGGAAACCTAACAACCAAGAAAACATGCAAAGAGCATCCCAGGATTGACAAGGATGGCATAACTTTGCCTCATGCAATGTTTGGCAGCACAGGAAGGATATAGATGCAGAAGATACCGAAAGTGCGTGTGTTTTTCAAGGCACCAAAGTGTGAATTCTTTCTACCAACCCTATGACACAGGGCGTTTTCACGTGGACAGTTAGTCCACACTAATTGAATCTAGTGCAGACTAGTTTGTCTGTCTGAACGTTGTCAACGGCGCTTATTAATGCAGATTAAGAGATAAGTACGGTTCTTATAAAACCCCAACCACTTGGTTCTATTAAAGTAGTCCACACAAACGTCTTGTTTGGTAGGTTACAGTTATTTTCTGAGTCATTAATCCACACTACATTGTCTGTCTAAAAGCATCGCTATGTTAGTGCAGACTAACAAGCACCGTACTTATTACAGCTAGTGCACGTTACTTTGGCCGTCTGAAAACGCCCACAGTAGCTCCTCTGTATGCAGGTTTGTAGGGCTAGTGCCTTGAAATAGGTCTCTGCGAGACATTCCTACAAGTCCAGTAGTTGAAAATGAAGGGCCATGTTATATAATTAAAAAGGTGAAAGAATGGGGCTTTCCAGTAAATGGAGAAATTAAACACATTAACACACACTTCCATTTTCCTAGGACAGTTACAAAAATTGTACATGGAAAGAAAAAAATCAAACCACTTTACCCATGTGTATGTGCTGATTTTGCTGCTCTGGGTGTGCACAGCAAAAGCCAGGACCTTCACTTCTGCAACCAGTGACCATAGGACTTCAGGACAATGTCTAGTGCCACAACTTGCCTTGACTCCAAATCTGATCATTCACCAAGGATATACGCTTAGAGGGCTTCCTCTCAGCCCATGCCATACCCTGCTGCTTGCCTGTTCTGTTGTTCTCAACTAGTTGAGACTGCCCAAGAGGAACATGTTCCAACCTGTGTTGGGAGTGTGCATACTGCATACCAGCTCTGGTTCCCAGCTTGCATGCTTTCTCTGCTCCTGCCTGCCTATCTATGAGCCTTGCCTTCAACCTGTTTCCAGCCTTCTCCCTTGGCTCTCCTGCCCTTTCTCCCAGCTTCCTTGGATTGACTTCCTGGCTCTGACCCCCTGGTTTATCTCCTAACGTGGTGCTCTAGACAGTCCATTCAGCTTAAACCTCTGGCTTGCATCATTATGCTGTTCCTTGCATTGCCCCTTTGGCTTGCCTCCCTATCTAGTCTATACTGGCTCTGATCTCCTGACCTGTTTCCTGATGCTTCATCCTGGTTTGTTTTTTTGAGTTGTTTGTCTGATTCTGCTGTGGTCCCAAGACTGCCCATGATCCATTTACACCATCTGTGCAATAGACAGATAAATGGCACATGGAATGTGATGAATATTTGGTTCAGAGGTGGCTCTTGGTGCAAAGGTATTCAGATCTGATGAGTTACTGTCGCTCTATGAACAAGCAAGAACATGGCTGTAAAATCCACTTACGTGCTTGCCTCTGGTGAGTAAAAATATATTTGCCAAAAGCAAGTAGGTGAGTGGGGGATTTTTATCTGCTAGGGACAGGACTGTCTTATTCCTTCCAGTCTCTTCTACAAGGAGCAGGCAAGCCATTTTGAGCTCGCAGTGCAAGCCCTGAGTCCCCTCTCCCTCATGCTGTGAGCAGGAGAGAGCACTTCTGCCAGCAGCACAAGTCCCAGGTCTGCGGAGTTTGCATTGTGGGTAGTAGGGAACTCCACACCGGTCGGCAGGGAGTATGAGAACCCAGGGCTAGGATTTGGACTGTGGTTGGAGGGAGCTCTCCCTCCCCACTCAGTTGGTCATTGGGGAGTGGGAGAGTTCCACCTGCAATGCTAAGCTTCAGCGCTGGGGGTGGGGCTTGGGGTAAGAGGGTGCTCTGCTACTCCCCACTACCAGTTGATTGGCAGGTGATAGAAGAGCCCTGGTGTTTACATTGTGGATTGCGCATAGGTCTTCTGTTCTACAAGGAAGAGCTCTCTGCCTCACTTGCGTTGTAAGCCCAGGGCTTCGCCTTGCAATGAAGGAGTTGAAGCAGGCTGCCCTCCCCCATCCTGGTGAGTAAGCTGGTAAGCTTGGCAAGTGTGTGAGGATATTTTTACAGCCCCGAGTGAAGCTATTGATTGGCTGTATCATTAATTATTTTGTCATTTCTGCGTTATCGTCATTGAGTGTCATACAACATTACTATTTGTCATGTGTCTCAAGGGTATTTGTAGGACAGTCAGTGTTTGAGTGACCTAATTGGCCATGTTTTTCAGGGAATGAATAAGAATAAAAAGCCTCATGTTTCAGATCTAGCTAAAGTTGATTGCCTACTTTGCAGAACAACAATTTTTTGTGGTGATGCAGCTTCGAGGTACACTGCAGTGGTCGTGGTGAAGCATATCCGTATAAGGCCTGCAGAGCTGTATCAGTGGACCAGGCAAAGGCTTAATAGGCTGTCTTGTTTTTAGACTAAAATTATTCAGTTTTGTGAAAATCAGTTATATAGCTTTTTCTATTTTTTTAGAATGTTTTTCTCTCCCATTGGTGGAAAGATCTGTGAAAACTGAGTTATATACTTATGCCAAATGCTTGAAGTAAACACATGGAGGGGGGTGAGTGAAGAAAAAATGTACAGTCTCTGTCAGTACTAGTAATCTTAGAGGGTTCTTGTATCAATAGTAAATAAAAAAAATTCCAGACAATCTTTTAAAAGGAAAATGAAGGGTATCTCTGTAACATCTCTACTGAAAGCTGCACCATTCTTGAGCAGATTGTGGCCCCTAGATGAATAGTATAAGGACCCAGAGGGTTTACTGCTGGCATCTCTTTGAAATTAACTGGAAATCCCTAAATCCCAAACGTGAAAGATTTTCAGTTTTTTCCCCACTAGTAAAAGTTCCATTCCTTGGACGCTAGTCAAAAACCTATATTTTTGCTTAAAATAAAAGTTCTCAGATACGGGGTTGTGGACCCCAATAGATTTGCACCCATCTGTGAACAGAGTCACAGTTTCAATATTTGATACACTTGCATGTCTTTGTTATTTGGGGTCATGGGATGTTACGTTTAAGTTTCAAAATGGTGTTTTGGAAAGGGAAAAAGGGTTTGGAAATGAGTGGTTTAAAATTATAAATGTGTTATAAATCATTGTTTTAATAGTTTGTTGAATTGAAAGCAGCCTGTAAAAGCATTCTTTGTGTTGATTGTATAGATTAATCTAGGGAGGGTGGTTACTGGATTGGTCTGAGATGCTTATAGCAGGAGGGGGCGGCATATAAATAAATAAATAAATAAGAGAAGGAGAGAACGATCTTTTGGGCCCTACAGGGCCCTTCATCAGGCAATGCACTTGAAGTGAATCCAGTAAAAGATATCTGAACTACCTTGTCTCCATAGGTTAGTCAACAGAGGGTGCTAGAGGCTTTGTTTTTCTGTTCTAAATAGAGGCGAAAGCTTTACTAAATACTTGTGTACCAGTTGCTGTTTGAATTTGCTTGTTAATGGGAAAAATTCTGTTGAAAGACAGAAAAATCAGGAAAAAATGTAGAAGATGTTTATCAAATAGTTTAATGTGTGAAAGTGTCTTTTATAAAAAAAAAAACCAAACCAAAACTTATTATCAAATATTTTATAGCAGACAGTGTGAGAGCAAAGAGCTGAGAGTGGCATTAAAATGCTGCAGGGTGTTTCCACTTTCGTTTGGATGAGCGTATGCAGCTAGTAATAAAGTAGTTTTGCTTTTGGCTTTGCCCTTTGAACTGGCTAGCAGACCAGGGTTTAAATCTCTGGAACTTTCCTGTTCCAGCATTCCAAACCACAACTGCTTCCTTAGCTCACCACGGCCAGTCCCTCAGCGCCACATTGAGCAAACAAAAGAAAAATACATAAGAGTGTTCTTTTGCGTCACGTTTAATCTGTTTGACATTTCCATTGATGGACAGATTTGAAAGATCATGTCCTTAGGTGTACTAACCCTTTCTGATAGAAGCAGTTTTATTTACAGCTTCTATTCTGCTTTGATGTGTGCAGTTGCCAGTATTCACATTTTGTTATTAAGGGCTAAATTCTGCAGGCCAAATAGACGTCTTGTGGCAGTTGTGCAGGACAAACATGCCTGTGGATTATTGATTTTAAGAATATGGCTGTGGTCATTGGGCCCTAGCTATTGTGAATTGCCTGATTTAGCAGGAACAGCATAGAGGAATGCAGATGGATTGCAGCAGGGTAGAGTGGCAGCCACACTGTCCCGCTCTCCACTGCCCCATAGCTCTCTTGCCCACAAACAAAACATCCAGGCTGCAGGCAGTGACCAGGATTTATCCCATAGGTGTAATGCAACCCCCAAACAAGCGAGATCTTTTGCCTGTCCATTTTTAATCTAAAGCTTATAGCTCCTTTCATGAAAGAATCTATAGAAATGTAACCTATCCCCTTTGGTTCTAGCATGCCAAAACCATTCTTTCCCAAACTTCTCCTGACATGATTGAGCCCCTCAAAGGAGAAGATATGCAGAAAAGATATGGAAGACAACATTAATGTAGTGAGAGATGTTGCAAGGCAACTGTCTGTAGCAGCGAGAAGCTATTTTTTCAGCTGCTTAGAACCTAGTGGCTTAGCAGTTTGCTTTGTACTCGAGGTTTAATTTTTAGAGGTGCTGATCTCATTGTCTTTTGTGTGACCTAGGCCATTGGCTTATTGAAAGTTGTTGAATAAAACAGGTACCAGCTAATATCAGAGTAAATAGATATTAAACCAACCTGTACGGAATTGCTTGCTGAAGGAGAAAAAATGTATCTATTTCTTTCTTTCTTAACATTTCTATGCTGCCCCCTCATGCCCACGGCATCTCGGGGTGGCTAACAATACAATAAAACAATAAAATACATTAAAACCAACATCAATTTTAAAATAATTTTAAAAAGCCCAACCCTAACCCTACCCTCCAATTCCCCCAAATCCGCTACCCCACCCCACCAATCTTCCCCATTTATCCCTCCCTCCCCAAAGGCTTGGGCGAACAGCCAAGTCTTGCATGCCCGCTGAAAGGCGAGCAGACCTGGGGCCAGGCGGGCTTCCTTCGGTAGGGACTTCCACAACCATGGCCGGATCACCGAGAACACCCTCTCCATGGTGGCCCCCCGCCTTATACGGGGGACCTCCAAATGGGCGCCCCCAGTGGATCGGAGGGTTCGTCCTGAGTCACAGAAGGCAAGGCGGTCCCCGAGATAAGAGGGGCCGATACCGTATAGGGCTTTGTATACCAATACTAACACCTTGAACTTGGCTCGGTACGCTATAGGCAG